>PISX010029020.1:0-20678 GCA_004024625.1 Mellivora capensis | reverse complement strand
GAAATAAAAGGTATCCAAATTGGCAAGGAAGAAGTCAAACTCTCTCTCTTCGCAGATGACATGATTCTTTATATGGAAAACCCAAAAGACTCCACCCCCAAACTACTAGAACTCATACAGCAATTCAGTAACATGGCAGGATACAAAGTCAATGTACAGAAATCAGTGGCTTTCTTATACACTAACAATGAAAATACAGGAAGGGAAATTAGAAATCAATTCCATTTACTATAGTACCAAGAACCATAAGATACCTGGGAATAAACCTAACCAAAGAGGTAAAGGATCTGTACTCGAGGAACTACAGAACACTCATGAAAGAAATTGAAGAAGACATAAAAAGATGGAAGACCATTCCATGCTCTTGGATCTGAAGAATAAACATTGTTAAAATGTCTATACTGTCTAGAGCTATCTATACTTTTAATGCCATTCTGATCAAAATTCCACTGATATTTTTTCAAAGAGCTGGAACAAGTAGTCCTAAAATTTGTATGGAATCAGAAGAGACCCTGAATGGCTAAGGAAATGTTGAAAAACAAAAATAAAACTAGTGGCATCACGTTACCTGATTTTGAGCTTTACTACAAAGCTGTAATCACCAAGACAGCATGGTACTGGCATAAAAACAGACACATAGACCAGTGGAACAGAGTAGAGAGCCCAGATATGGACCCTCAACTCTATGGTCGAATAATCTTCAACAAAGCAGGAAAAAATATACAGTGGAAAAAAGACAGTCTCTTCAATAAATGGTGCTGGGAAAATTGGACAGCTATATGTAGAACAATGAAACTCGACCATTAGAATATAAGAATATTTCATAAGAATGTTTCATAAGAATGAAAGTTTCATAAGAATGAAAGTTTCATAAGAATGAAACTCTTACACTGTACACAAAGATAAACTCGAAATGGATAAAAGACCTCAACATGAGACAGAGAGAGACAGGAAAAAAAAAAGAAAGATAAAAGGGAAGGCTCAAGTCAAATGGGCCTGAACACTAAGGTGAGCTGATTACCTACCAAAGAACTCCAATCATCCATGAAATCAGCCTGAGATTAGAATTATACACATCTGGATCTCTATGGGGGCAGAAGACACCAGTGGGCAGGTAAAGTGGAGTGGGAATGTCGAACTGGTATCCTCCTAGTTCTCCGCCATCTTGTCTCCCTCCAGAATAGTGTCCTTGGTATAAAGGGTATTCAATAGAAGTTTAACTAATGCATGGCCACGTTCTAATTTCGGTAAGTAAAATGAGCATCCACTCATGATGTCTACCCTAGTAACATATATACATGTGCACACACACACACACACACACAAATGTGTGTGTGTGTGTGTGTGTGTGTGTATATATATATATATATATATATATATATATATATATGTTTTGCTCTCCCTGATATAAATGAGTACAGTGTTATTTACTGTTTCATTTGGCTCTTAAACTAAAATGCTTTGGACATTTTGGATGTAAATCCACTCTAATACAAGTCATAATTATTCAAATATAATAAATCAGACTATGTTTCACTTTAACTCCCCTGTCCCAAAGAAAGTTCTCTTTTTAAAATATTTTCTTTTTTCCTTATAATGAAAATTGTATTAACGTTACACTTACAAGTATTAATACCTCTTCTTCTTCAGACATCTTTGCTTAACTTTTGAAAAACTATATTAATGAAATTTCTTTTACTACAACTACAAAGTCTAAGTAGCTTAGTCTAGCCAGAATTACGTGACTAAAGATCAATATCTGAGCAAAACTACCATTGTTTGAAAGTATGAAATTATAACTTCTTTGGACAAAAGGGGAATTGGTTTTAACCTAAAATCAAATTATTGTTTGTCAGGAGAAATTTATTGCATTTTGAAGCACCATAAGATAAGCATATTTTGATATAGGCTGCAATTTCTTTTTTTGCAAGCCAGTATTTATTTAAGACTATTTTGTTTTCACTATGCATATTTCTCGCTTTTCCCTCCCAAGCTGTTTGCTGTTTTATAGCAAATGAAAATATGTTTGCAGAAATTGCATATAAAACTGTTTATTGAGACTTAAATCTTCTCTGGCTGTGTTTCCCCCCCCAAAAAAATCTCATTGTTACAGTCCCCTCCCCTCTCTCTCTCTGTCTCTATTCTTTCTTCCTTCCCTCCCTTCCCTCCTCTCAGCTTCTCACTGTCCCTCCAAGAGACATTATTTAATTAAAACCCTATATCATGTATAACCTTGGTATGTCATTCAACCCACTAGTTTGACTGGAGCACTGTGAGGTAACTTTCAATTATTTAATGCTGCTGAGCAGATGAGTAAAGAAGAATAGTTGCATGCCTAGGATACAAAGACATTTATATTTCACATATAAATGTAAGAAGGTAATTTTTGCATATTTTATTGGTTAGAATTTAGGTTTGGCTGCATGCAGAGACTCAATATCAGCTTAACCAAAATAAAAATGTAATTATTTTCTGAAAGTAAGTTGAAGTGTAGTGGGTTAGAACTCATACCATAGTCCTAGTACTGTGGTCCCATAGTGGCCCATAACTGGGCTGCTTCCATTTTGCTGGTGTTCAAACTTGGGATGCAATCCAAGAAACTGGGTACAGGAAATTGGAAGAAGAGCCTTGACCTTACCATTTAGACAATAATGCCAAAATAATTGAAAAATAATTTACCTCTCTCTCTTCATAGATACAGATATAGGGATATAGATAGATATAGATTCATAGACTAGAATTAGTTAAAGGGTTTACCTAGCCATAAGAGAGGCATGAAAAGGTGGTATCTATATTAGATGGCCACAAGCCCACCTAATATTTAGAAATTCCATTGCTAACGAGGAGAGGACATAAATTAACAGTAACTGGAGAGTCATTAAATTATTTTTAGGAGGAAATAGAAAGATAGTTTCTATAAAGGGCAGAAAAATAGTTTAGTAACAGAAAGTCTTGGAGTGAAAAATGTTTTTTAAGTGGGGCTAATCACTGTTTTTATACTGATTTCACTGTTCTATTAGAAAGGGAAATCTGTTGATGTAAGATGGAAAAAGGAAACTCACAGAAATAGAGTTCTCAAAGGTGTGTTAGGAAATAGTGACATAAGTCAGACAGAAAAGGACAAATCCTATATGCCACGTCAATGATAGCATATCCCATGGAAACATATTGAAGGAAACATATTAATATTCATGGAAACTCTGAGGTAGATGTGGGATAGCCACAGAGTTGAAAGTTGTAACAATTGGATTTTTGCCAGACAAGGTTTTCAAAAGGAAGAAAGAAATAAGGGGGTGGTAATATTTATAATTAAAACCATATGGTGCTTGCTGGGTATGAGAGGAAGTGAGATGTGAGGGGACTGAAAGATAGGAAAAGTGGTCAAGTCAATGCTTTGACAGTTATGACAGGGTTGAGGAATAACGGAGTGAGGGTAGAGGTCATGTGAAATGGAAAGTTAAGTGGTAGTGATCAGAATGAGGTGTGGACCTTGAGCATGGCTGTAGAAATGCATTGCTGAAATGGGTAGAATCAGTGAAAAGAAGGCGGTAAAGCTTTTTACAAGTTAGGTGTCCATGAAAAATCTCCTAGATTGTTAAATTCATTCTGAAGGATGACAAGAGCAGAGGAAGAGCAAGCACCATGGTATGTGCTAAGATCTTCGGCGACCATGAGGACATGACCAGGATGGCAGAGATGACTACAACAAGGAAGAGGAGTAGTTGACATAGTTTGATGGTATTCGCTTCATAGAATCTGTGGAGTTTTGTGGAGAAGGAAGAAAAAACTATCTGAAATGATAATGAGAATCAAGGAAAGTGCCTACTTAACTTCCAGGAGTCATGACATTTGAAAAGTCTGTATGGGAACTAACTTCTCAGAGAACAACTGGCTTACCATTAGAGCAACATGTTAAGAGATATTCAGAGAAGAGAGTGGGGATCAAGAGAATGTTGGTGATGACAGAACATGAGTTAAGAGAGCAGAGTTGAGGAGTTCATGCCCAAGATATCTAAGTAAGGGATATTTAAAGCATTGTAGAGAGCAGGGATGGCTTCAAAGACTCAGACTCCGTGTGGTAACAGAATTAACAAAACTGTAAAACAAGTTGGTAATTATAGTCATCGGGGGTTAGGAGGTTGAAATCTTAAACAATTCCCCATGATTCAACAAGGATCATAGAATATGGGCGGTGTGGCAATCTCAGAAGAAGGCACCTTTTTAATTCCATAGACACTTCTTTAAATTTCTTGGTGCAGAACAAAGGTAAGGAGGGCTTTTCAGGAGAATAGAGATGACCTGACACTTTTAAGATTTAGAAATATGTACTACATGTTGAGACCTTGGCTAGGCAGTTCCCGAGATACAGATGAATCCTTTTTTTAAAAGAAGATTTATTTATTTTATAGACATAGCGAGTGAGAGAAAGAGAGAGAGTGTGTGCAAGCAGCGGGAGGGGCAGAGGGAGAGAGAGCATCTCAAGCAGACTCCTTGCTGAGTGCAGAGCTCCACAAGGGACTCCAACTCACAACCTTAAGATTATGACCCCAGCTGAAACCAAGAGTCACTAGAGACTCAACTGACTGAGACATCCAGGTCCCCTGATACAGATGAATCTTAAAAATCCTCATGAAATATATATTCTTAGATGTCTATGATATAGACATCTAAGAAAGCTCACTATATGTATTCACTATATATATTCATATATACATATAATGCTCACTATATATATATATATATATTCATTGCCTGGTATAGGGTTACTCACTTAATAGCTATTAACTGTACATATTCCTGAAAGACATAACTTAGTCTTCACTAACCTACTCCTCACTTAATTCTTATGATAACTTAATGAGGGAGTAATGTAATTAGACTTAAGCATATTTTATAAATGAACAAACTAACATTTAAGCAGAAAAAAAAGATATTTTTCTCAAGTCATATAGCTGATAAGCGGTAAATGCTGGATTGAAACTCAGAGCACCTGATTTAAAGCCTGTATTCTTACATTGAAAACATGAAAATTATACAGCGCACATTATTATGGAGAATCTCAAGTTATATCCAGAAGAAAGGGAGATAAACTGTCAAACACAGCATGATGGGATACACAAATGGGCAAGTAGAGAATCACAGAACAGATATGATTTGAAATGAATCTCGAAGAATCAGTAACAAATCTTTAGACGAGGGGGGGAGAAGTCTTCTCAAGCAGGGATATTAACACAGAGAAAGTTCAAAGGTATGAAGGGCACAGGGAGACTTTGGAACAAGTGATTAAAATGTAGGTGTGTGTATATGTAAGTTCTGGAAGTTTAGAAGAACTGGATGTAGATAGTAATGAGCTTCGTATCTGATTCTAAGTAAGCCAGACTTTATCCTGAAAACACTAAGGAGATACTAAACTTTTTTTTTTTTTTTTAGGATAGGGATATATTTGAATTTGTGTTTTAGAATTATCCCTTTGGAAAGAGTGATAGATTGAAAAGGGTTCAGTTTGAAAACAGGGGACTATTGCAATATGTAACATTCCCTGTTTTGTATGTTATTGCTCAGAAAATTTAATTAAGTATGAAGTTAGAACAGCTTTTTTTCCCCCATTTCCCAGACAACTCATTTGATAAACATTTCTCCCCTCTCAACCTACAAGCTAAATTTCCTGGTTGTAGGGCATCATAGTATCTTGACTGTATCTAGATAAAGGTCATCCCAAAATCAGACTTCGCAGGACACAAATAGTACCATAACAAGATTTTAGAAAGGCTGCATAATGCAACTGGCATTTGATGTGCATGTGTATATGTGTGTGTAAACGTTTATGTGAGCATGCATGGGTACATATTGGTGTGAGAGAAAAAGGAGTGAAGGGGCTCAGCAGAATGAGGTAGGGGCATATGCCAGTGTGAGAAAAGTAAAGTTTATGCCACACTGCAGTTTTGCAGCTAATCTGTGAGACTGCTGAGACACCATCCTGTGATACTCCTGTCACTTCAGTAGGAGACATATGCCATATATCATCAAATATTACACCCCAAATGGAAAGACACTGTGAAACAATGGCTCTCACCCTTTTTCCTTAACTAATATAGCAGTTCATTTGAAAGAGTCTCAGTGATTTGAAACAAAAAGGAGTTCAATGTTGCATGAAGAAGGATACAAAATCTAGGGGAATGGAAAGCATCTTCTTATATGCTGCTCTGAGTGACTACAGAACATCTACTACCAGAAGTGACATCTTTAATCACATTCTTTTATTCAACAAATATTAAAAGCATGCTGTGATCCAGGCACTGTGGATGCAGAAACAAATAATGTAGAGCACTATATTTGAAATTCTCTAGTAAAGGTGAAGAGTAAAGATCCATGTTGCAGTGTTTCTAGTAGAGATATGAACAGAGAACCCTGAGGACCTCACAAAGGAAGCTACTAGTTGTGCTTTGGGACAAAAAGAAATATTATAGGGATTATGTTCCAAACACTAAAGTGGGCAATTTACATATGATCAATATCAGGCCCCAGACCAAAGGGTTAGTGTTTAGATTTGGATTTCAAACAGAGCCTCTAATCCTGTGCTACTTCATTACACCACACTGCTTCCAATAACTTCCATTAAGGTGTGCTGAGATATAAGATTCCACACGAGAAGAGATGAACCTTAAATAGAGAAACCCCAGAAGCACTTAAATTCCAAGTTCTTCTGGTCTGTGAAGAGCCTTCATGCAGATAGAGCCAGTGTGGGAACAATGGTTGGAATTACAACTGGATCCCTATGAAAAAAATACTTTCTAACACCCAGATTATCAGCAATTGAAACATCTTTCTCACATGGGGGTAGTATTTCTGCTACTGAAGATATTTAGTATGACTGGTGAGACAAAGAGGCAACAGCTTCTAAACTCTCTTCAGATTAAATTCTACTGCTACTCCATAAAAATTGAAAAGATATCTGTAAAAAACATGGAGGGAAAGTGGTATTATAGAGTCATAGCAATAACTAAGTGAAAAAAAACTTAGAAACACCAGGTTCAACTCCATCTTTCATTGTACAGATAAAAGAGCAAGAAGTAAATAGGCTAAAATATGTACCAGAGCCAACTGTACTCTACTAGCACTATCCTAAGCAAGGGCTGGATATTTGGGACAGCAAGGCTCTAGAAACTTAAAAGAAAATACAAAGCTACAGGTACCTGCTGTAGGAAAGCCTGGTACAGGGGCTTAGGTGTCACTGTAAAAATGAGGGGTTCTAGACAGATAGGTTTAGTGGAAAGGTACTTGGTACCTGAGAATTAAAGAAAAAGAAGGAAAGGACAATCAAAGGGGTACAATATTTTAACATTAACATCTTTAAAAATTAGCTAATCCTCACCAAGTCATGCTGACCAAGTAGAGTTTGTTTTTAGAACTCAGCATACAAAAGAAAAAAAAAACAAAACTCAGTGTATGAATGTGAAGGCAGACAAAAGGGATGCCTTAATTTATATGTCATATAAAACTCCCTATTAAAGTAGCCATGGGGTATTCATATATTAAATAAATGCATGAGCAATTCTGCCAAAGACTAGTGAATTCTTGGATTTTCTTTAATGTGAAATGCTCTTGTCCCAAAGCTAGGGATATCCATACATATAATAGATCATTGGTAGCATTTTATAAAAAGTCAACATGTACTTTTGGATGCAGATCTCAGGACTAGGATATTTCTATATATTTTTATTTCATTCACTAATTGAATTATTCATTGATTTAGATTTTTTACAGTTTTTCTACCAGAAGTAGAAAACATACTAAATCAAACAATTTAAACAGCATTTTAGCAATTAGATTGATTTAATATAATACACACTTTACCATGATTGCTATCTCTTTAACCTTAAACAGTGTTTAACCTCTTTGAATTTTTCCTTTCATCTCAGTAACACAGATATTTTATTTGCCAAATATGGTTGCTGAAATCAATCAATAAGACACATTTTTATTACTCTTCAATGTATTTGTTTACTATTTACTGAGCAGTTGAATAAACACTATGTTCTGGAATAGACATTTGAGACATAAAAATGAATAATATGAATGTTACCTGAAGAAATGACTCCAACAGAGTGCAAAGGAGATATTGAGTCCCTGGAAGATTTTAGCTATATGGTTTATAGAATAATTTGAGTAAATATTTGTTAGTTGAATGGTGAATTTACAATAACAATATCTTTTCATAAGAATGATTCTTAGTTATAAAATATTTAAGATCAGGAAAGTCACAGGTCAATAACTGAGGATTATATTTTATATACTGTGCTACCGTACTATTATTTACATCATTATATTTGCTACTCACAGCCATCTTGTAGTGTCAATAATTGGGAATTACTATATTTATTCTTATTTATAAAAGAAATATAAGCTCAGAGAAACGAAGTGGATATTTCAGTATCACTTAGCTAATAAGATATAAGTTTTAGGTTATCAGAATTCAAAATCCAATTGCTTCTTGCTGACCCAGGCTGTCTCCATATAAGCTGCGCTATACTCAAAAAGGCTGCATCTCAGTAGCAAGACTTAAGTGTTAGTTGTTATTAGGTGAGGGATGGGAGAAAGAATCAAAAAGATTATTCCAGTTTATATAATAACTAGAAAGAATAATCAAATAGTAACTATGATCTGATATCACTTTGGTTGTGTGGTCCATTTGCTTTTAAAACTAAGTAAAATTTTGTCATTAGTGGGTTTTACCCATTTGTCTTAATTATCCTCAAGGGAGTAACTGTGTAAATGGAGATGATAAAATGTTTGCTTTAATTTTATTCATTTGAAGTAATCAAATCTGGCACCAAATGCATTTGTATGTCTGTCTTTAATTATCCCCACCACAGAAGTTCTCCATTTCTCTCCATCTCTTTTTGTTAAGACCATTAAGGTGTTAAGTGCAAAGTTACTGCTTGATGGAACAAGGCTCCAGACAGTCTGAGTTGAGAAAAACCAGAACTGTGACTTAGTTGCCACAAGATACTGTTGATCAAACATTAGGTAACTTGGGACAGTATTAGATTTTTTTTCAATAAAGGAAGACTAGTGAGTAGTTCAGAAAGGATATTCCAAAACAAAGTTTCAGTAAATTTGTTGATATTTTCTTCAAGGTCTTAGAATGTCTTCATTTTGAATAAGGTTGTAGTTTATAAGAAAAAGAAAAAGAAACATTGTTATAGGTCATATGAATAAAGTTATTTTGTTTCCTTTTAGAAAGGACTTGTCTCATTTAAAAGTACACATTTAAAAAGAAAAGTTTCTACAACATACTGACTTTATATTAAAATTTTAGTCTATCACTAAAAATGTTCAAAATGTTAACAGTAAAATATTTTTTTAGAAACCATATTTAACATTAAATGTAAATTTATATTGTTTTTAAGAGACTTTTAAAAAAGATTTTATTTATTTATTTGTCAGAGGGAGAGAGAGAACAAGCAGGGAGAGTGGCAGGCAGAGGGAGAAGCAGGCTCCTCACTGAGCAAGGAGGCTGAGGGCTTGATCCGAGGACCCTGGGATCATGACCTGAGCAAAGGCAGAGGCTTAACTGACTGAGCCACCCAGGCGTCCCAAATTTATATTAGTTTTTAGTATTTGTGCTGCTGAAGCAAGCACTATACTAGTTTTTAAAAAGTCCTTATTTGAGGAGTGCCTGCGTGGCTCAGTCAATTAAGGCTCAGAGTCTTGGCTTAAGCACAGGTGTTTAGTCCAGGTTGGGCTCCTTCCTCAGCAGGGAGCCTATCTGCAGGATTCTCTCCTGCCCCTCCCCCTGCTTGCAAGTACTTACTCTCCCCCACTCACTCTCAAAATAAACAAATAAATCTTTCAAAAGAAAGCCCTTATTTGATAGATTTTATTTTCTATAGTTCTCTTGGAATTCAGAGGTCTTCATGTTATCAGTGGGAAACCTCTTTTACCTAATTTGTAAGTTTTTTAGGAAAAAAATAGGTATATCTGTTTCCTTATTTGTAATTTAGAGGAAACATTTCCATTTTACTCAGAAAGTTGTGTGAGAATTCTATGTTGGAGCTTTTCTTGGGCATATGTAAAGCTTCAGGTTTTTCATAACCTTACATTCTCCACCCAATTGAAAAGTCATCCTAGACAAGAGCTCTGAAGAGAGTTTTGAGATAAGCTAGACAGATAAACTTTTAAATTCTTCCCAAAGCTTTGCTTTTGTAAGAAAATCCTGTAATTTGAAAAGAAAAGCCTTTTAATTTTAGACAGCTCCTGTGGCTGGTAACAATCTTGGTATCAAGAACTTAATACAAAAGGGCTAAATCACCTGGGGATAAATCAATTGTTGCAATGAAGTTCAGCCTTTTTCCTTGGACTGAACTCTAAAAGCTGAATTTAAAAAAATGTGAAGAAGTGTAAACTAGATCTAGGTTAACTAAGATTGAACTTCCAATTTCACAATCAGTGAAAGTCCTGTAATTCTTTCAAATTTCTCATGTTTACTTCCTTGTGGTTCTTCTTCAGAAGTCTGTATTTACAAGTATTGATGATGTTCCTTCACAACAACCCTGGTACAGAATTAAGCCTATTACTCAATTTGCACCACATATTATTTCATACCTTGCACATCATAAGAATTACACTTCATAGACATTTGAAAAGATCATGGAGATGTACCAGATCAACACGATGCCTGTGATCTTGCTGGCTTCCCCACTTTTACTGTAGTTCTTCATCTCTTTCTTTGGTTTGTCCCCCCAAGGGGGGAAAAAAAAGAATGAATGAAAAAGAAAAGAAAAGAAAAAAAAGAAACATGAAACCCAACCAGATAACCAGCCAAGCAACCAACCAACTCTCCCTTTTCTATTTAATCTAGGACTTCAAGTCCTTGCCAGTTTAAGACCTAAACCAGTGATGCATGCTGAAGAAAACAAACAAACAAACAAACTTTCAATTAAGTAGTCTTTACCAGGGCTTCCCAAATGTCTTCCATTTTGGAGCACATAGAAAATCATAGTATTTATCCAGTACTATGAGATCAAGCAAGAAGGTACTAGGAACCAAATTTAAAGTCTTGAAGCCTCCAACCACCAACACTGAGAGGGCCAGTTTTCCAGCCCACCAGTAAGTATTTTAATGTCCAACAGTAGGCTCAGGAATATTGCCTATTAAGATTTGGGCTATGGTCTCCATAGGAGACTAGTGTGATTATTGAAGAAGGAGAGACAGATGAGAAAGCATGTTAGGAAAGATTAAGGAATATCTCTAGATATCACTTATGCTCCCCCCCAAAAAAATCAATGATTACAGAATTGTGGTGCTGATAAAAGGACATATTACAAATATTCTTTTCCTAAATGTGCATCTCCAATTAAGCATTTTCTGCTGGACTCCAACTTCCTATGACTCCGATTGTATTTTCTTTGTAGTTTTCAAACTCAAACTATACTAAACTGTATCATCATCTTCCTCACAGTAGTACTTTTCCTACCTTTACTACCATATAGTTCAGCTGGACTTTTACTCACTTCCTTAAATATGCCTCACCGTTTTACTTCTGTCAAAGAATGATAAGACCAAGATTCAGTGTTTGGGGGAATGAAAAACCTGGATGTTTTACTTTCTTAGTAACAGAGAGCTATGGTGCTCAGGCATTGCTTCTCTGAACAGAGCAGATTGAGGATGTTACATAGGGTTTGAAGAATGTACAGAATTTGGGGGATCGATTGATATTGAGGCATGGATATTGTATCTAATTAGTTGATTGGTTTTTGGGGATCTCTACTGAAAATATTTAGGGGCATCGGGGTGGTTCAGTTAGTTAAGCATCTGCATTTGGTTCAGGTCATGATCTCAGGGTCCTAGGATCAAGCCCCACATCAGGTTCCTTGCTCAGTGGGGAGTCTGCTTCCTTCTCTCACTCTGCCCCCCACCCACCCGTGCTTTCTCTCAAATAAATGAAATCTTTTTTTTTCCCCGATACCTAGGAATTTACATTTATTTTATTTTATTTTATTTATTTTTTTATAAACATATAATGTATTATTAGCCCCGGGGGTACAGGTCTGTGAATTGCCAGGTTTACACACTTCACAGCACTCACCATATCGCATACCCTCCCCAATGTCCATAACCCCACCACTCTCTCCGTACCCTCCTTCCCCATCCCCCCTCAGTTTGTTTTGACACATTAAGAGTCTCTTATGGTTTGTCTCCCTCCCAATCCCATCTTGTTTCATTTATTCTTTTCCTACCCCCCAAACCCCCATGTTGCATCTCCACTTCCTCATATCAGGGAGATCATATGAGAGTTGTCTTTCTCCAATTGACTTATTTCGCTAAGCATAATACCCTCCAGTTCCATCCACCTCATCGCAAATGGCAAGATTTCATTTCTTTTGATGGCTGCATAGTATTCCAATTGTATATATATACCACATCTTCTTTATCCATTCATCTGCAGATGGATATCTAGGTTCTTTACATAGTTTGGCTATCATGGACATTGCTGCTTTAAACATTCGGGTACATGTGCCGCTTCGGATCACTATGTTTTTATCTTTAGGGTAAATACCCAGTAGTGCAATTGCTGGGTCGTAGGGTAGTTCTATTTTCAACATTTTGAGGAACCTCCATGCTGTTTAACAGAGCGGTTGCACCAGCTTGCATTCCCACCAACAGTGTAGGAGGGTTCCCCTTTCTCTGCATTCTTGCCAGCATTTGTCATTTCCTGACTTGTTAATTTTAGCCATTCTGATTGGTGTGAGGTGGTAACTCATTGTGGTTTTGATTTGTATTTCCCTGATGCCAAGTGATGTGGAGCATTTTTTCATGTGTCTGTTGGCCATCTGGATGTCTTCTTTGCAGAAATGTCTGTTCATGTCCTCTGCCCATTTCTTGATTGGATTATTTGTTTTTTGGGTGTTGACTTTGCTAAGCTCTTTATAGATTTTGGATACTAGCCCTTTATCTGATATGTCATTTGCAAATATCTTCTCCCATTCTGTCAGTTGTCTTTTGGTTTTGTTGACTGTTTCCTTTGCTATGCAAAAGATTTTGATCTTGATGAAATCCCAATAGTTCATTTTTGCCCTTGCTTCCCTTGCCTTTGGCGATGTTCCTAGGAAGAAGTTGCTGTGGCTGAGGTCGAAGAGGTTGCTGCCTGTGTTCTCCTCAAGGATTTTGATGGACTCATGTCTCACATTGAGGTCTTTCCTCCATTTTGAGTCTATTTTCGTGTGTGGTGTAAGGAAATGGTCCAATCAAATAAGTAAAATCTTAAAAAAATATATTTAAATACATGAGTGAAGATATTTCTGATTTATTGGCACTTATAAGAGCTTTTATTGGAGTATTTTAATTTCTGATTGGCTGACTCTTTAAATGTGAGGAATTATCACTGATTGATCAGTTTTTAAGAACATGTTCACTGAAGTAAGCTGTTCACATTAATTGACCTAAAGAGTTTAAAATGTATTTCTGGTGGCTACTTGTTACCATGGCTAGATTAAAAAAAAAAAAAAAAAAAAAAAAAAAGTCTTTCTAAAAGTGTGGGGACTTGTTTTATTCTCATTTGCCCAGTACTTATCCTTACTTGCTTAGCATCTCTTTAAGATTCAGCTTACTTGTCACTTCCTCAGGGATAGTGTTCTCCATCAGACTTACTAGGTTTGCCTGCTAGTATTCACCATTTTACCTTCTCCTAACTCACATCCTATTGCTATTACTTCTCCTTCTGTCATGCCTGCTAGACTATAATCTTCATAGTGAAAGGAGCTGTATCTTTGTATAACAATGTATATTTCTTATTACCATAGGACATGAGGGTTGGAAAGAGACTACATTTAGCTTACAAGTATGTCTCAGAACACACATGGTCAGAGCCCTCTTCCAGCCCTACATCTACTGACACCAAAACCAGAGCTCCTTCCACCATACCTCGCTGTCTTCTATAAGCAATATTTAGAAGGAAAGGAGTTGAGTCTCCAAAATTTGTTTAAAAAGTCATCCTCATTCTTCTACATTACACTGTGTAATTTTTCTTAATACTGTAAGAAACCTTCTTGGGAGCAAAAGAAAAGTACCCCTTGTAAAACTTTCAGCAGGGAATAGCCACTATATCTTTCTAATATACTGTGCTGTTAAATTATTATCACATTATTATAGCAACAATGAGATATGCCAGGGAATGATGGAATGCCAACCAGCTTCTACAAACAAGAAATATATACTTATATTCTGTGAAAGAAGTCAGTCAAGCAGAAACTTTTCTAATAACTGGCAGTGTACCAACTTTCATTGAAAGCAGACTGATAGCCTTATGATATTTGGAGGGTACTCTTTATTTTTACCTTTATTATTTTCATTCTTGGTAGGAGAATTTAGATCTAAGCAATGTTATCTCATCAATGTTATTTGAACATCTAAGAATCTTCATTTACTATCACTAACATAGGTAACAAAGTAATGGCTCTGTGCAGGGTGGCCTTTTTTTGTTAAATATTACCCCCCCCTTTTTTTTTCAATACAAAGTTCCATTTTATTTCATTCATTAGAAATAACTACATACTTCATCTGAACTACTCAAAAACACCTCTTCTGAATGTTTCTGGCTTTAGGATAGAAGCCTCTGTCTCTCAAAATACAGGTTTTGATATATTAAGGCTCAAGTAGAACTATATAAACATAAACTTACAAAGTAGCCCAAGAAATTTCACTAAAAGAAATCAATCCTTGTAGAACAGAGAGCCAAGAAAATAGGCTCAGAATAAAAGCAAGTTTTGCTATTGAAGGGGAAAAAGATTTTTTTTTTTTTAAATATGGAGATTTCTGGTGAAAGTGACAAAATTATAAAAAAATAAAAACAGATTTGTGTTCCAGAATCCTCATTTCATCCAATGGGTAAATAATTAAAATGAAATTATTTTTATATCAAAACAACATAAAGAGGATTAAAATAAAAACTTAAAAGAAACATAAGCCTGGTGAAGAACATACACTATCTTCTAAATGTTTGCTTAAGGATATGTGCTCACATTTCTCAACTACATTAGCCAGAGCACTTGGAAAGCCCTGGAGTATGGATTAGTGTTTGCTCTCTTTTATTTTTTTTTCTTTCCTCGAGCTCATCTTCTCTATGATATTAAGTTTTAAGTGGAAAGACCTATATTCTTGAAGTCTTGAAGAAACAAGAGACACAGGAGAAAATATTTTCTTAGGCTGGGGATGGGTAGAATTTTTGGTATTAAGGACTGTTAGACTCTGTTGGAATGCATTGTGAGAATATTTGTCACTGAACAGTAAAAGATACTACCACGGAAGTTGGAAATGAAAGAAAGCAGTTCACAAATGGTTGTTAAAAGAATAACAGATGTCAGTAATTGCCAGATACATTTTTGGCTACAGTAAATAAGACATCTAATATGGGTCTTCTGAACTGACTGTGTAGAGATCATGAGCCTCCCCAAAATTGTAGTTGAGAATAAATTCAGAGAAAAACTTCTTTTTAACATCTATGAGTTATAACTGACATATAAAATTATATTTAAAGTGTACATCATAATTATTTGATATAGTTTTCCATTGTGAAAGGATTTCCTCACCTAGTTAATTAACACATCCATCACCTCACACATTTATCTTTTTTTTTTTTTTTGGTGAGAACATTTTGTTTCAATGTTTATCTTGATTTGAGTAGAATTGACACACAACATTACATTAGTTTCAGATGTAACATAATGATTCAACTTCTCTGTTATGCTATGTTCACTACAAGTGTAGCTGCCATCTGTCTTAGTGAGAATATCTCATTTCTATTCTCTTAGCAAACTTCTATTATACGATACAGTGATATCTACTAAACTTGCCATGTTTTACATTAAATCATTAGACCTTATCTATTTCATAACTGAAATTTTGTACTCTTTTACCAGTCTCTCCCTATTTCTTCTACCTTCCAGCCTCTGGCAACCATTTTCTACTCCTTTCTAAGTTTGATCTTTTTTTTCTAGAGCAAAATTTCTTTGTTAAAATATTCATGGGATAGTATGTCCAGAGGCATGAAGGGAGTGCTGTACATATAGACTGAAGAAGATGTTGTTTCCTGTTTTTAGGAAATTATGAACACAACAATGTGACTATTATATACAGTGACCTGCTTCTAAAAAACATGAAAACATGAACGATGATTTTTTTCCCTTTTTTCCAAGTTTTTAATTAAATTCCAGATAGTTAACATACAGTGTTATATTAGTTTTAGGTGCAGAATTTAGTGATTCATCACTTACATACAATACCCAGTGTTCATCATAACAAATTCTCTCTTTAACACCCATCACCTAGTTAACCCATCCCTCTGCCCACCTCTCCTCCAGCAACCTTCAGTTTGTTCTCTATACTTAAGAGTCCCTTTTTTTTTCTTTATTCTCCCTATGTCCATCTGTCTTGTTTTTTAAATTCCACATATGAGTGAAACCATGTGGCATTTTTTTTTCTTTCGCTGACTTATTTTGCTCAGCATAATATTATCTAGATCCATCCACATTGTGGATGCAATGGCATCTTGCAAATGGCAAGATTTCATCCTTTTTTTTTATGGCTGAATAACATAGCATTGCATATCTATATCACATCTTCTTTATCCACTCAGATGATGGGTGTTTAATTGAGATTGGTGAAATCATAAACTTTACAAAAAAGGACCTTAGTTGACTTTGAAAAAAGAGAATGTGTATCAGATATTTGAAAAAGAAAGGGTGGCTCATGCTAAAAAGGTCTTTAAGAAATCACAAAATCCTGAAAGAATGGAAAATATTTAGGGGGTTACACATAGTTTAGTTTACTACTGCTTGCAAAAGATTAACAAAAAATGAAAATAATAAGAAAGTCCTGACTTGTTATAAACATCCCTCTTAGAACTACTTTTGCTGCATCCCAAAGATTTTGGACCATTGTATATTTTTATTTTTATTTGCTTCCATATAATTTTTTATGTCTTCTTTGATTTCTTGGTTGACCATTCATTGTTTAATAGCATGTTATTGAACCTACAGACCTACAGGCCTACCTCAAAAGCAAGAAAAATTTTAAATAACCTTATGCCTAAAGAACCTAGAAAAAGTAAAACAAACAAAATTCCACACCGGCAAAATGAGGGAAATAATAAAGATTAGAAAAGAAATAGATAATATACAAACTAAAAATACAAAAGAAAACATCAATGAAACAAGCAGCTGGTTCTCTGGAAATATCAACAAAATTGATAAAGCTCTAGCCAGACTCATCCAAAAAAAAAAAAAAAAAAAGAGAGAGAGAGAGAGAGAGAAGACTCAAATAAAACAAACAAACAAAAAAATCCACAAATGAAAGAGGAGAGATAACCAACAGCACAGAAATAAAATAAAAACAATCATAAGAGAATATTATGAAAATTGTACTGGACAATCCAGAAGAAATGCAGAAATTCCTAGAAACAGATAATCTACCAAAACTGAAACAGGAAGAAATAGGAAATTTGAACAGACTTATTAACAGCAATGAAATTGAATCAGTATTAAAAACTTCCCAACAAACAGAAGTCCTGGATCAGATGATTTTACAGGCAAATTATACCAAACATTTAAAAAAAAAAAAGAGTCAATACCTATAATTCTCAAAGGATTCCAAAAAACAGAAGAGGAAGGAAAATTTGCAAACTGGTACAGCCACTGAGGAAGACAATATGGAGGTTCCTCAAGAAGTTAAAAGTAAAACTGCCCTAGGATCCAGCAATTGCAGTACTGAGTATTTACCCAAAGAATACAAAAACACTAATTCAAAGAGATACATGCACCTCTATGTTTATAGCGGCATTATTTACCATAGCCAAGATATGAAAGTAGTCCAAGTCCATTGATTGATAAGTGGATAAATAAGATGTGGTTTATATATACAAAATCTTTTGTACTTTTATGACCATCTCATTTGCAACGACATGGATGGAGTTAGAGAGTATAATGCTAAGCAAAATAAGTCAGACAGATAAAAGACAAATAACCATATGATTTTACCCATACTCATATATAGAATTGAAGAAACAGAACAAACAAGCAAAGGGGAAGGAGAGAGAGATCAACAAAGAAACAGTCTCTTTACTATATAAAAGAAACTGATGGTTACCGGAAGAGAGGTGGATGGGATTAAAGAAAACACTTATAAAAAAAAAAGAAAATTATATGAAAGATGTGTTAGCTCTTTATGACTGAATAACAAATTACCCTCAACCTTAGTGGTTAAAACAACTGACATTTATTTTTCTCATGGTTTTGTGGATCAGGAATCTGGGAGCAGTTTAGCTGAGTGATTCTGTCTCAAGGTCTTTCATAAGATTGCAATAAAACTGCATCATTTGATGTTTGGACTTGGGTAGAAGGATTCACTTCCAAGAAGACTCACTCATGCCTGTTATATGGAGTCCTCTCAGGCTTATTAGCTGTAGATTAGACAATTAGACACCTCAGTTTCTCACCATGTCATGGTCTTTTTCAAAGGGCAAAGAGTGACAGAAAGAGCCCAAGAAAGATGGAAGCATGGAAGCTTCAGTCTTTTATGCCCTAAAATCAGAAGTAACTTTTCATCCTGCTATTATGTGGACAGAGACAAAAATTGTGGATCATTGGAAGTCAATTTGAATGCTGCCTATCACAGAAAGTAACAACAGACAACAAAAGAAAAGCAACAAAAGACAATTTCAAGGTTGGTTATATATAACTTACTAGCTTAGAAATAAACAGCTTCCACCAAATTATACATTTGCTTTCTCATTTCAGCTTACTCAAAATATGACATCATATCTCAAATTCACACTTAGAATAATTTAAAAATAAGAATAGGACAATTTCATAACTGAATTATGAAACCACAAGCAAAATAAACCATTTTCTCCAATGCTACCTTTAGTTGAACTGTAAAAGATCACTTTTATTTCTCTAGATATATAAAGCTTAAATGGCCAACACTTCATGGTGCATGTGGAGACACCAAGGTCTATGTGTGAATTGATTTCTCTGTTTCACACTTATTAATCAGTGGTGTTGAGAATAAAATTCCACCCCCATTTCCCATCCTGTTTTACCTCTGCTCCCTCTCACTGACTTCTTCATAGCTATATATCACAGCTATTGAGTTGAACTGAATCAGCATATTCCCATGGTTTACTGTGATCTTCAATTTGGTAGTCACTAACATGTATACTTTTTAAAAAATTTGTATTTCATTACTATTTTAAAATTTTTAAATATTAAAAATTAAGCTCCTAAGTTATAGTAGGTACATTTCAAATGTTCAATAGCAACATATAGCTAGAAGTGACCATATTGGGCAGTAACTATATAGAACATTTTCATCATCACCAAAACTTTTGTTGTATAGCACTGGTCTATAGTATATCTCAGCTTCCCCTACGATATGAATATAGACTAGATACTATGATTCACCCAAATCCAAATATTATTTTTCCCCTTATGCCTAAATATCTATGCTATAGGTTAGTCTGTGGCATTTAACGGTTAATTAATTTTGAAAGGCCACAATGAAAATTTTAATTGGTTGTTCCACATCCTTTACAAAGATGCCTACAACTATTTAATTAAATATCTATCACAGAACAATTAATTAATTAGGCCAGAGATGTAGGGAAAAACCTCATCCGTCACAGAGCTCTGTTCCTTTCCATGTTTTGTTTTGTTTTGTTTTTCCTTTTCTCCTCACTTCAGGCTCCTATATATGCCACCTAAGCTTTTATGAAAGCAACTTATTTTGATTTCCCTTCTTTCAGTCCACCTCACTATCATTCACCCTTAACACTGTATCAGATACTTAAAAAAAATTAATTGACATATAATGTATTATATGTATCAGGGTACAGGTTTGTGAATCACCAGTCTTACACAATTCACAGCACTCACCATAGCACATACCCTCCCCAGTGTCCATCACCCAGCTACCCTATTAGATTCTACTTTTAAACACTAATCTAATCAAGTTCATCCCCTTCTTTAAGACATTGTTAATCTTCGATAAATTCCAACCCCTTAACATACTACACTAATATCTGTATAATCCGGAATCAACCCACCTGCCTATATTTGTCTCCTGCCACACCTTCAAACTCATTATCCTTAGTTTTTCTCCTTTTCCTAAGCTCATACAACACTATTTTTTCCTTTTTAAGGCTTTGCATATGTTATTTCCCCTCTCCTTCTCTTCTTTGAAACTCCTATGTATCCTTTAAAGGTCAGCTCAGTTATTACCCTCATATAAACTTTATTGGTCATAATTAATAAGCTGTCTTTTGTGTTCCCACAACTCTAACACATATACCAAGAAATCATTATAGCACTTTCTAGTTTGTGTTGGCATTTCTATACCCATTGCCATTCTAAACCACTGTCATTCTGGATGACTAAGCTATATCTTAATGATTCAAGTTGGCATTCATGACAGTACCTGCTGTCAAACACAGTATGAGAGTGAATGAATAGATGAATAGACGGTTGGATGGCTGAGTGAAAAAATAAATTAATGGAAGAATACATGAATGTTTACAAAATAGCAACCCAAGAGAAATTATCTGGAGTTTTTCATACCTCTTTCTGGGTTAAGCAGTGAATATCAATTGGGATTTCATCTGCTCCTCACATTTTTCTATAAATAGC
>PISX010029019.1:0-20662 GCA_004024625.1 Mellivora capensis | reverse complement strand
GGGGGGTGGGGTAATGGACATTGGGGAGGGTATGTGCTATGGTTAGTGCTGTGAAGTGTGTAAACGTGGCGATTCACAGACATTTACCCCTGGGGATAAAAATACATTATATGTTTATAAAAAATTTTTTTTAAAAAGTTCTAAAAAAAACAAAACAAAACAAAAAAAACAAAAAAACTTTCTTTGGGGGCATCTGGGTGGCTCAGTTGTTAAGCATCTGCCTTTGGCTCAGGTCATGATCCCAGAGTCCTGGGATCGAGCCCCGCATCAGGCTCCTTGCTTGGCAGGAAGCCTGCTTCTCCCTCTCCCACTCCCCTTGCTTGTGTTACCTCTCTTGCTGTGTCTCTCTCTGTCAAATAAATAAAATCTTTAAAAAAATAAAATAAAATAAAACTTTCTTTGACCGTTACTGCTCCCTAACTTTTGCATCAATAGTATTTTTAGTCACCATAATATCAAATCTGTAGAAAAACATACCCACAGAAACTGCTACCATGCACATATTGAAATAAAAATGGATCTACAAACATGAAAATGATAATATAGTCTGTCCCACAGATGTGGTTCTGCCAGAAGCAATGCACCTAGGGACGCTAATCTCCAAGAGAGATTTCTTTAGGATTAGGCCCCCGCCTGGAAAGCCCTAAATACCTTCCCTCCCGGGTCCATAATTATGGTCTAAGAAAGTCTCAATCCTACCAAAAGCACATCAAAGGAAATTTCTTTAATTCGTTTTTTTTCCTTATGAGATGATGGAGTAACTCGTTTATGGATGAGAATAATAAGTAGGCATTTTGATGATGTTGATCATGAAGTTGGTTGGAGAAAATGAGAACTGGATCAGAAAGCGCTGAATGAATCCTTCTGTGTGCTTTTTCCTATCAATGCCTGAGTCAGCGCTGCCCATCCTGTTTTCTGTGATACCGCACTAGTGTTCCAATGAGGCAGAACTCTGCTCAATCCAGGTGATTTGCTCTTTTGATCTGAAAGATGCCACCCTCAATCAATCCCCTTTTATTCCATGACATCACCTGGGGTAAGTTTCCCATTCTCAGTATCGCAGAGGATGTCTTCCTCTCTTTTTCTTTTCCCTTTCTTCCTTTCCTTTTACTTTTTATTATGAAATGTTCAAATATATTTTAAAAAGCAGAGAGAATAGTAAGATGAACCCAACTTAACCATCATCCAGTTTTTCTACATAAAACATACATAGTAAAATGCATAAACTTTAAGGGCACAATGTGTTTTGACAAATGTACGTATCTGTTTAACTGTCACCCCCCAACCAACATATTGAACATTTCCATCACCCCAGAAAGTTCCTTTGCCATCTCCCAGTTTTAGTAGTTATCAACACATGACCATTTTGTTTTCATCTGTACCCCTACCCCACATCTCCCAAGATGACTTTGAAGCAAATCCAGACATCAGATTATTTTATCTGTAAATATTTCCTTATGTTTCTCTAAGAGATAACCAAAATATTACTATCACTTTTAAATGAACAATGATTTCTTAACATTATCAAATATCCAGTCTGTGTCCACATCTCCCCAGTTCTAATAGATTTAGAATTGGTTTCTTTACCTTTGATCCATCCCACTGATTTTTTAAAAAACACCCTGGATAAATATTTCCAATCCATCATCGTGACTATCTACTGAGTACTCCTTAGTCTAGTAGAACCTAGATTCAATATATAACTTCCAGTTTCAGCTTCCAATTTTCCTCTTCATGCAGCTTATCCTTCAGGAAATGTATACTGGTTTTTGTATGAATAAACCTGGCTTCTGTGACTTTGGAGAATTTGATTATGTGTCTCTTCTGTTTACCCTGCATGCAAATGGTCATTAAATAAATCTTTGTTGCACACCTACTAGGCATCAGGGACTACTTGGTATCCAGAGAATCCAGGTAAACAAGATAAGCATGAATCCCTCCCTCACAGGGAGATTATGGACATCCTGCCCTCTCTACCTGCTGGAATCCCATGTGCTTAAAGGTGAAGTCCTAATGTCATCTTCTCTGTGAAGTCTCCCCTGATCTCTTCAGGCAGAATTATTCTCTAACTTCTCTAAAAGTCCTGCTTTGCTTCATTTGGACTGCTCCTTGAGTTTATACCACATGAGGAATCTGAGTAAAAGACCTGTAGACATCATTACATCATCTTTGTAAGACCTTCAACGTCTAATGGGAACATAATGAATGAGTAAATGAATACATTAAGAACAGTTACAAAACACACAAACCCAAACTCTCAGCCTTCCCTCTTAGCGCAGCTGACAACGTGTCAGTCTTATCATGTAAAGGTCCTGAGTTCAATCCTCAGGGAGGACAGCTCTCTCTTAACTTCTGTTAGGAGTTGGTCTGCCTACTATTATGTTGGCAAAGAGAAAGGGTATAACCGGGGGCGCCTGGGTGGCCCAGTGGGTTAAGCGTCTACCTTTGGCTCAGGTCATGATCTCAGGGTTCTGGGATCGAGCCTGGCATTGGGCTCCCTGCTCAGTGAGGAGTCTACTTCTCCCTCTCCCTCTGTTCTCCCCCCATCCCCCTGGCACGTGCTCTCTCTCTCACATACTGTCCCACATGTGCTCTCTCTCAAATAAATAAAATCTTAAAAGAAAAAAAAAAAAAAAGAAGTAAGAAAGGGTTTACCAGGAGCACTAAGAGGAAAAAAAAGGAACACAAAAAAATCATCCTGTGACTGCTAAACCTCAACCGTTATAAGCAAATGTATATTCCAGACATTCTCAACTCAGTGTAAGTGATTACAGTGCTTTGAGGACACATGAGGGTAAAAGTCCATGTATAAAGCAATTGAGAATTGGCCTGGAGATCAAAAGGATATACCTCAAAGTCTTTTCCATCTTTTAGTTATCTTTTTCCATTAGGGTATGGTTCTGAACTTGGCACACGGAATTAAAAAGCTGATTTTCTGCAATCAGAAGTCCTTAAAAATACTTCTCTATTATGAGCATATGAAGACCTAAGAAGACATAAAGGAGAAAATTAGAATCACCCATAATCCACCAGTCAGACAAAGATCGGTCTTAACGGGGCGCCTGGGTGGCTCAGTGGGTTAAAGCCTCTGCCTTCGGCTCAGGTCACGATCCCGGGATCCTGGGATCGAGCCCCACATCGGGCTCTCTGCTCAGCGGAGAGCCTGTTTCCCCCTCTTTCTCTGCCTGACTCTTTGCCTATTTGTGATCTCTGTCTATCAAATAAATAAATAAAATCTTTTTAAAAAAATCAGTCTTAACATTTTGGTGTGTTTCTTTCTGGTCTTTTTCCTCAGCAAGTAGAAAAAGCTTGCTCTGGAGTGCTAGATTTCACATTGATGCTGAGAATGGGTAGGCTTATACATGGAGAACATTTTGTTTTCCATATTAAAGCAATGGTGTCTTTGCTCTGACTTTCCTCACTTATGACTCTCTTTTCCCCACCTTTTGTTCTTGCCCTTTTCCCACCCTACCCAGAGTTCTGATCCTATGACCCTAACTGGAGTCTTTACTCCAATCTCTGGTCCCAATATTATGGCCCCGATCAGGATCTCAGAGCCCCATCACCTTGTATACATTTACTTTACCACTTTGATTTGAAACCAAGTTTTTGGGCCACCCCTGACCTTTACTATGATTTTTTACATGTATCTGCATTTTTCCATGATGTTAAAAAGCATTTGTAAATTAAAATTGCATAGTTGCATTTTATTCACTTTACTATCTCAACCATTCTCCTGATATTGACCTTATGTCAGTTTCAGTTTGTCAGTATCATGGATAACTTTGTAATGAATATCTTTGTAAACAATCTTTAAGCATGTATCAGATCACTTTCTTAACTCAGATATGTCAAAGTAAATGTATTGACATAAAATATGGCCCCAAAACAATTGATACATATTGCTAACTTGATTCTAGAAAGTGTGTGACCTTAACACTCCCCCAGCAGAGCATACTGTGTCTGTCTTTTCGATTGTTGCCAACATGGTTCATTGTTGTTAAAACAGAGAACGAAAAGGAATTTAGGAATAGAAAAGAGCTTTCAATGTAATCAACAGCATCTGTGAAAAATGTACAGCTAGTGCCATTCTTAACAATGACAGACCAGATGCTTTCCCCCCAAGATCAGGAACAAAGCAGGGATCTCCACTCCCACCACTTTTATTCAACAGCATATTATTTTTAATATTTATTAATATGAGATATTTAAATCCACTGTACTCTTTAATTTACATTTCTTTGCTAGAGTAACTTGTTTATTAGCAATTTGCCTTTTCTCTTCTGTGAATTATGTACCTGTAGTCTTTGCCCTTTGGTATCCTAGGGCTATTTAAGTTATTTCTATAAGCTGTCTGAATTTTTGTCTTAAATATTTATTGCTACAAATTTTGTTGTTGCCTTTTTTTGAATGCCATATTTTTGCTACACAGAAGTTTATTTCACTTCATTTTATTTTTTGTGAGAGAAACTATTGAATGTCTCTTTTAGAATGCGTTTATGCTTAACCATGTCTTCTTTTTGTTGTTGTTGTTACATAAATCGACACATTTATTATAGGCTAGCCAGGTTTCAAACAGTGGAGCTGATGCTGGTCTTTCAAATTCTCCAGTATTTAATTTTTTTTTTTTTTTAAGTAGGCTCCACACCCAACGTGGGGCTTGAACTCACAACCCTGAGATTAAGACTCCCACGTCTACTGAGTGAGCCAGGCAGGCATCCCCTCAACTCCTTCAATCTTCTGCCAGCTGACTTGCTGGTGGTAGCAGGAATGGTGCTGAGTGTCCAGGCACCACGGACTACCATTCCATGTGGGAACCATGGTGCCACAACCCCAAAGCTTGTCTCTTCATCTTGGTTTTGCCACAAAGAGAGCAAGCGTACTCGGTATGCTGACTTCTTTCGATTTTTGCCACCATTTTCCTGAGGGAGGCACCATATGGGGGTAAAGGGGAATCCCATATTTATCAATGATTTCTACCTTCTTGGTGTGTTTTACCAAGTCTCTGCAAACTGGGTCCCAGTCCAGAGAATAATTTTTTTTTTAAACAGTACCACATGGTACTACAGAAGCGGTTTCGCTTCTATATTCAAGGCTAGTTGGCTAGTACACTGCCCTATGATTTCAATAACCAATTTTTCTATGAAAAGTAGTTCTCACATCTTGATCTTGCAACTGGCCTTATCTGTGTCGTTATGGTGCATCAACAGGAAAAAGAATGGCTCGGAGAATCCAGTTTTCAATATTGGTTCAAAGTTATAATGTTTAGGATTATCCATGCTCAGTTCTGGGTAATGTTTTCATCCATAAAACTCAATTAAAATGATGATGAGATTGATATTCGAGAATCATGTATAGGAAAGGAGCATCATCTTTTCTTGTCTGAACCAATAAAATAGAGCCAAAACCTTTTAAAAAAATTATATATAGGGGCACCCTGGGTGGCTCTGTGGGTTAAAGCCTCTGCCTTCGCCTCAGGTCATGGTCCTGGGGTCCTGGGATTGAGCCCCACATCAGGTTCTCTGCTCAGCAGGGAGACTGCTTCCTCCTCTCTCTCTCTCTCTGCCTGCCTCTCTGCCTACTTGTGACCTCTGTCAAATAAATAAATAAAATCTTTTAAAAAAATTATATATAAACATAAAATTGTATGATGGAACTTCACAGGGAAAAATAGTTGAATTTGGATGGAAATTTCACATCATGAACTGTTCGATATGGAAATAGAGAAGTGTTTTCTCCTGTTTAAGAATAGCTCCAGAGTAAGGAGAACAAGAAGTTATTTTCATGTGTCATCAATCGATAGAGTTTCCTGAGTATATTGAGTATTGAATTTTCCAAAGGTTGTTATTCTAAAAGGAGATAATTATTTAAGTGTTGTCCTCTTTGTAAAAGTGACACACTAAAGAGGGGCACCTGGGTGGCTCAGTGGGTTAAAGCCTCTGCTTTCGGCTCAGGTCATGATCCCAGGGTCCTGGGGTCGAGCCCCGCACTGGGCTCTCTGCTCAGCAGGGAACCTGCTTCCACCTCTCTCTCTATCTGCCTGCCTCTCTGTCTACTTATGATCTCTGCCTGTCAAATAAATAAATAAAATCTTTAAAAAAAAAGTGACACTAAAAATCTTTTATTTTACTTTATTCAGAGCTTAACTCATATAGAATACCTCGAGGTTAATAACTGCTAAACTACCACATTTTTACTACATCCCATATTCTCTTGTCTGATAATGAGTTGGATGTGAGTCAATGAGACAAGGTGTACCTCAGAGTAACTATTTTCCAGAATTATTTTTTTTTTATTTTCCAGGATTATTATAAGCATATGATGAATAAGATTTTTATGATAGCGAGATGCACACCATAAAACAAAGGGAAAGTCCAGATGAAGCAATGTAAAAGAAAAGTTCAGACAAAAGTATAAAAAAGGGTCCTAGATTACTGAACTTCAGAAAGAATTCATCAATCACAATTTCCAAACACATCAGCGGAAGGAGAAGAAAATTGCTCTCAGCAGCCCAGCTGAAAGATGCTCTGAACATGTTAAGGACCTTGGCTGCTTGGCTGACTCTGCTTCCCCCCTGTTCAGTTCAGCCTTTCTAGAATTTGCTTTCTGTACCAGCACAGTACCTGCTTAGAGTGGGAGCTCAGTGAATGGCAGCTATTAGGAACGCCTTTTGGTAGGTGCTCGGGAATGGAATCCACATTGAAAAGGTATACCAAGAGGGTGGGCTCTGGGATCAGGCTGTCCAGAGGCAAATCCCAGATCTGCTATTTACCCGTCGTGTGACCTTGAACATACTTGCCTAACTTCGGAGTTTTGGTTTACTCACATTGAAAATGAAAATAACCATAGCATCATAGCTTTGTGTCAGGATTAAATGAGACAAAGCATAAAAAATTACTGGCAGAAAGTATTTGGTATACTTGAGCTATTCACACGCAGAGGAAAGAAAAGCATAACCTGCTAGATATTTCCTATCTGTATCAGCCTATGCAAGTAAAACAAAACAAAACAAAGTATATATAATACATTCTCAAGGCTACTGACTCCGTCAGGGTTAGGTTTAGCTGCATGAAATAAATAAATACCCTTTTCCCACATATATACATTCAAACCAGCAGTTTAGAAAAACAGAAATTAATTTCTCTCATGGATAAAATAAACCAGGAGGTAGGCAGCCCAGGGCTGGTCAGTGGGTTCACCATTATCTGGATCCAAGTTCCTTCTCTGGAACTGCTTCTCCCTGCTTAGTGATCTGCTCATGGCTCTGGAAGGTAGCTTGACCACGTGATCTTGTCCAAGCAGTGGAAAGGAGAAGAGGGGTAGGGGGATACCCCTGCCCTGACCCTCTAAAAACATTTGCCAGTAGCTGCATCCAACACTTCCATGAACATTCCATTGGCCAGAACTTGGTCTCAGAGTCCATCCAGCTACAAGGAAGGCTAAGAAGTAGTCTTTACTCTGAGTGGTCCTGTGCCCAGCCAATAATTGGGAGCTGGGGAATAACAAAGGAGAGAATGACTATTGGGGAGGAAAATAGGGTTCCCTACCACAGCCTAATAGATAACAGGCTGGTTCTGAGAGAGAAACATAATGACAATATTCAAGGGAAATGAAGACAACCCCAAGATTTATGTATTTACTTACTTATCTGTTAGGGGCACAACTGTCAATGGTTTATTTTATTATGTTTTATGCTGCGGTCCAAAAAATCATAAAAAGGATTATGTTCTCAGTTCCCCTAGAAATGCTCACCAGAGTGTCCTTCCTATTCTGCTCTCCTTGGCTTAAAAGAGAAGGAAAGCTCTTGGGAGGATTTCAAAGAAAAGCCACCAGAATGACTAACAGCTCAAAACAATATAGGTTGGACTTTCAGGAATGGGAATGAGTCAGTCAGAGAAAGGAATGGGGAGAAGGTGACTACATAATGATGTTCCACTACAGAAAGGATTCTGATGCAGAGGAAGGGGGAAGAGGGAGGAGGACATGGAGGCTGGCCAGCTGTTCATCTCCACTGAGGACTGACGAGGGGAAACGGGGGGCAGAAGTGACTTAGGGTGACTCGTGAGGAGAAACGTGCTGGCAGAGGTTGGCTGTGTTGACCTGAAAGTTAAGTTCTGGTTTGCATGGGTACCAAAGAATGGTAACTACCCAGTATCAGTATATCATGAAATAGACCCTATAAGGAGAGAGGAATGAATTTTCTGTGTTAAGATACCATAGCTTGCTAGTCAAGATGGTACAATAAGGTGCATCTCACCCACTGCAAACAGTAAGCAATGCCAAATGAAATATACGAGGAGGAAAGAATGAAGATAGAGCGCATGGCATAGAAACAGGGCAATTGCTTAGGCGGGCCAGACACAGAAGAGAAACACTAAGAGCCAGGGGAGGAGGAAACTGGGCCCCGGGCCCTGGATCTCAAAACAGGCAGTTGTGGATGAGAATCTGGCTCCTCTCTAGGGTTCCACCTGGCGCTGTAGACCCAAGTCACACTCCTGGCTGAAGCCGGAGGCTGGGACACCAAATCCCCTTCCTCCCCTTTTCCCTTTCTCTTCTCCAAACCCCACTCCCCAGGGGCTGGTGACTTTCCCTTTTGGGTTCTCCTGGTGGTCACACAGCGCATGAGGACACACAGGCATCTGCAGGCCTTCCTGCCTCTCTTCCCCTCCCTCTCCTTCCCGTCAGGTCTGACGCCTTTCTTACATTTTCATTCTCGTCTACCGATGAAGTCTTTTGTGCTCTGGATTCATGTTCGTTACAAAAACAAGTAATGTGACTGAACCCACAGAAAAGGAAAAGCACCCTATGTCATTAAACCCGTGTCATGACTAAATAGAAGGTTTTTCTGAATTCTAGATACACTCAGAATCATGTCGTGCTTTAGTTAGCTTCCTGTTTGGATCATGACTTTCTTATGGAGCGTTTGTTTTCCCCAATGGAAGTTTCTCATCTTCTTGTCTGTGTGTGCGTGTGCGTGTGTCTTTTTTAATATGTGGTTGTTGAAATGTCTTTGCTTTATCGTTAAGAACTTGCAGGTTCTTCAATATTCAGCGTGTGTAATGAAATCTATTTTGTTCTTAAAGTTCTTGGTGGAGACTTTTCACTTCCTGCTTTAATTTGAACTGACAGCTTTCCAGGCCTGTTGCACAAATGACCCCCTGCGGTTTCTTTTCAATGATTTCCTGAGCTAGTTCCCTTGATTCTCAGCTTCTCCCGTCTCCCTCTTCTTGGATTCCTTCTCCGCTTGAGAGGAGTACATCCTCAATGATTTTTTTCCCCCAGAAAGGGTGTATGTAAAGATAAATTTTGTGGGTGCTTACCATTTTTAGTTTATCCTCACCTTACTTGTTTGACCGGATATAGGATTCTTGGTTGAAATAATTTTTCCTTAAAAACTCCAAGTCATTTGTTTCACTGTCTTCTAGCAGGCAACGTTTCTTCAGATAAATCTGGGGCTGATGTATTCCTCATTTCCACCTGAGACACTTATTTTCTTTCCTTTCTGCAAAACATTAGTATTTTTCTTTCCTCCGAACACATCTAAATGTTGATACAGACTGCCCTCCGCCTTCCCCAGAATGGGAGGTGGGCAAGAAGTTTTTTTAATCCAAACACTTGGATTTCTTCACTTCCGGAGAATTACATGCTGCTGTTTCCTTAAATACTTGCTCTTTATTCACTAATCTCTCCACCTGGAGCTCTTCACAGAGAGACATTAGATCCATGTTTCTTAACCTTCCCTCGTTGCTGCTCCATATTCTGGAACCCCTCTCTGTCCATCTCTTCTGGGTCGGTCTTTTTTTTTTTTTTTTTTTTTAAGATTTTATGTATTTATTTGACAGAGAGAGATCACAAGTAGGCAGAGAGGCAGGCAGAGAGAGATGTGGGGAAGCAGGCTCCCCGCTGAGCAGAAAGCCTGATGCTGGCTCGGACCAAGGACCCTGATATCACGACCTGAGCAGGGGCTTAACCCACTGAGCCACCTAGGCGCCCTTCCGGGTCACTCTTTGACCGTTTGCTTCATTCAGTTCTTTTATTCAGAGTTTCCGTGTTAGTAATCATGCTTTTAATTTTTGAGAGTTTTTCATTTTCCGAGTGTTCTTTTTTCATGGCCATCTGTTTCTATTCTTTTCTTCAATAGATAGTATGTCTTTTGGAGCTTAGATTAGAAAGTGTTTTCAAGTTCTATTTCTTGCCATTATCTGTCTCCCACTCTCTGAAACGATGTGTTCTGTTTGTGCAAATTGGTCTTTCACAGCATGAATTTCTTCTAAATGCCTCGTGATTTTGATTGGCATGGATGATGGGATATATTGACTTTTCTGGTTGACTCACCTGAGCTGCCTTTCCAGATAGGCAGGCCTGTTTACCCAAAAGCCTTCTCCTTCACCCCACTCCCATCCTCTGCACCCCCATCAGTACAAGAGGCAAGCAGGAGGACTCTGGGTAAATGGGTGTGTCCTTCCCACAGGCAGGATTCTCAGAATTGCCAGAATAAAGAAGAATTGCCTTGGAGAGTCTGAGAGGGGTGTCTTCTACCTGTGGCTTTTTGTGGGGGCCCTGGGTCTCTCAGCACCTGCTCTGCCTCCATCTACAACTTCTCCCCCCTCCCTCACCTTCATAGCTTTTACTTTGCTGGAGGAGGGGTGCATACAGCTGTACCCGGGGCAAATGGTGCTGCTTCAGACATTTAATGGAGGGCAGGGACTGAGTGGCTGAGCCATTCTATACATGGTCCTTCTATCCACCACCTCTTTCCTCCCAACCTGCTGTCTACATGTCTTGGAATTTCTCCAGAATTCTGCCAGGAAAAACAGCCACTACTTCCGTGGTGGCCTGGGGTTACCATTTTATCCTGCTATGATCCCATCTACTTTCTATCCTCTATAAACTTTTCGAAATGTCTTGTCTGTGGATGGTGCTTTCTTATACTCAAGGCTCCCACTGTCATTCCCCTGTTTTTCTATATCATTTCCCATTTCAGTGGGCTCTGCTCAGCTCTGGGGTTACAACTGAGAAGAAAACAGACACAGTCCCTTCTTGCATGGAGTTTATGTTCTTGAACAGTAAATAAGCAATTAGAGTTGAACAGACAACTCCGGCCTGCGCACAGTCAGTGTTGCAGTCTGCAGAACATCACACCAGTCCAGATTTGTGGGTAAGAAAAGGCCTGGAGGGAGAAAGGGTGTCTCAGCTGAGATCTGAAAAAGGTGCAAGTATCATGGCAAAGCCATCAGCATCTATAAACGGCTTATGCTGGAGATTTGTGCACAGTATTCCCCTAATTCTCTCAGTAATCCGTGACATAAACATTATCTATACCAGTTTAGAAGTAAGGAAATCGAGGATCCAAGAGGTTAAGTAACTTGCCCGAATCACGCAGCTAGGAAGTTGTAATGCTGGAATTTGAATCAGTTAGGTCATCTCTAAAATCGACATGCTTTTCTGCATTAGGTGCCAATTTCTTTTTTTTCTTTTCCAACTTTAAAAACTGTGGTAAAACACACATAACATGAAATTCACTATCTTTTTTTTTAAAGACTTTATTTATTTATCTGACAGACAGAGAGATCATAAGTAGGCAGAAAGGCAGGCAGAGAGAGAGAGGGAAGCAGGCTCCCTGCCGAGCAGAGAGTCTGATGCGGGGCTCGATCCCAGGACCCTGAGATCATGACCCGACCCAAAGACAGAGGCTTAACCCACTGAGCTACCCAGGCGCCCCAAAATTCACCATCTTGACCATTCGTAAGTATAGCAGCTCATGGGCATTAAGGACAGTCACACAGTGGTCCGGCTATTAACACCATCCACCTGCAGAACTCTTCCTATCTTGCAAAACGGAAACTCTCTACCCTTTTCACAACTTCCCACTCCCCCTCCTTCCAGCCCTAGCAACCACTAGTCTGACTTCTGCCTCTATGTGACTGATGGCTCCAGGGACCTCATCTCATCGGAATTGAGCTGCATTTGTCTTTTTGTGACCAGCTTATTTCGTTCAGCATAATACCCTCAAGGTTCATCCACAGATGCCAAGATCTTTTTCATCCCCTGTACTTCCTGATAATGTCTAAAAGGAAGAATGTGTCCCAGCTTGAGCTGCAATGGGGAGGATCAGGTTGTGATAAAACTTGATATTATTAAGAAAACTACTGAAACGATGATGAATCAGCACAGGACCCCAGACTTTGCCAAACCTCGAAGTGTATATGATCTGTCTCCACTATATATTAAAAAGTCAGAAAGTACACCGTGTCGGGGCCTTCTAACTTTAATCGATGTAATCCAGAGAGCTTCCTGCTCAGTGACCTGACTCTTTAAATTCTATGCCTGAGAAAGAACCCTCCTTTACCATTGGATCACGGTTCATTCACTCACTCATTCATATACAAAGGTGCTAGCATGATGGGCACGTACCAGTGAACTGTACCGTGCCACATACCAGTATGGGGAGGTGGTTGCCATCTGCATCTGCAGACCCCATCGCCACCTTCTCCTCTCTACTTTGTGTCCTACAGGCTGAGCCGTTGGGTTGGCTTTCAGTGGCATTTGGCTCATTGGAGGCACTAGCAGGAGACTGGAGAGTGGTTGGCATATTTATTATCCTGGCTTTCTCTCCACGGGGTTGCTGTGGGTTGGCTGTTCCAAAGGCAACACTCTTCTGGCACCTGGTATGCAGCTAATGACCTAGAAAATGCTTTCACTACTCCCCTTCTCTATCAGCAAAAAATAATTAAAAGTGGTGAGCCTTCCCGTGTCAGGGACAGCACTGTATCTTAACTGTCTTGCCTCAGGGCTAAATCAAATCCTGCTGTCGTAATATGATCTGGAGGGACTTGTTTGTCTTGCTATTCTGCAAAACATCACACTGGTCCATTAAGTGTATGGCATTATGCTAACTGGATCCAGGGAGCAGGAGGGGGCAAGCATCTTAGGCACACTGGTGAGACACGTGCCTGCCAAGGAGTTGGGAGATAACCCCCCGGAAGTCCAGGGCTGCTATATCGATGGGCTTCACAGGGCTCCAGCGGTCTGGAGCATGCTGGGATACCTCCTCCTACAAGAGAGGCAGAGTTCTTGCACCTTACCCTAAATGCTACACAGGATGTACAACACTTCATGGGTTTCTTTGGATTTTAGAGGCAACACAAACCATAGTTTGATATGTTGCTCTGACCTAATTATTGGGTAGCTTACAAGGCTCCCAGTTTTGTTTTTGTTTTTTTTAAGATTTCATTTATTTTTAAGAGTGAGAGAGAACATGACAGGGGGTGCGGAGGGAGAGGGAGAAGCAGACTCCCTGATGAGCGGGGAGCCCAATGTGTGACTAGCTCCCAGGGCCCTGAGATCATGACCTGAGCTGAAGGCAGACGCTTAACTGACCGAGCCACCCGGGAGCCCAAGGCTCCCAGTTTTGAGAGGGCACAGGTTCTGTGCCCTGTAAGGAGATCTTGAAACAGGTTAAGGCTGCATTACAAGCATTCTGAGCAGCTGACCCAATAGAGAAGGAGAATCTGTGGCCAACAGAGACGCTGTGAGCAGCCCTTGTTCACACCTACAAAGAAACAGATAAAGTCAACTGCTGACAACTATTTTCACTTGAAAAGCAGCTCCTGGACTGCCTGAGAGTCCCAACAGAGCCTGAACATCTAGCCCTGGGTCACAAATGACTATGTGAGTTGCACTATCATGACCCGGGTCTACTCGGTGGGATTCATTATAAAATGTAAATGATATATGCGAGGCCAATCTCTGACAGATCTGGAAACCACAGACTTCAGGATCGGGTGGTTTAGGATGCCATGGTGCCTCTTCCCACGGCCTCAGTGCCCCTCTCTCAACACACACTGATGGCTTTGAAGGGGAGTTCCCTGTAGCCACTTATGGAGGAAAAAGTGGAGGCCAAATTTATTAACAGATGTACATGGTATGATGGACCCAGACAGAAGTGATAAGCCACCCAACTATAGCCCCAACTCAGGGATGGCTTCTAGAGAAGAGTGAAGGTAATCCTCCCCAGTGGGCAAAGCCTCAGCTATTACATCTGGTTAACTTTGTATGGAAGGGAAAGTGGTCTGAAGACTAACCATCTGATTCCTGGGCAGTGGCTAACAGGTGCACCAGGTTGTTAGGGACTTGGAGAAAACTGCATGTTCGGCGATATGGCTGGGGCACCGGTATGTGGATGGGCTTCTGGAATGTTCATGGAGCGTAAAGATATGTATCTCCCACGTAAATACCCACCAGAGCATCTACTGGGAAGGAGTTGCTCAGTAATTGTATTAGTCATCTCAAGCCACCATAATAAAATTCCACAGACTGGGTGGCTTAAACAACAGACATTTCCTTTTTCACAGTTGTGAAAGTTTTAAGTTCAAGATCAAGTTGCTGTCAGGGTCAGTTGCTGGTGAGACTTCTCTTCCTGTAGAAGGCTGCCTTCTTTCTGTGTCCTCACATGCGAGTAGAAAGAGCTCTCTGAGGTCTCTTGTCTTTTGATGTTTCTTTGTTTCTTCATTTATTTCTATATTTCTGTATTTCTTTATAACTTTCCCCCCTGCTTTATTAAGACATAATTGACATAGAATCTTCCTCTTCTTAAAAGGACAACAGTCCTACTCCTCCAGGGCCCCACTCTTATGGCTTCATTTAACCTTATTTCCTCCTTATGACTGTATCCCCGAATGCAGAAACACTGAGGGTTAGGGTTTCAACACATGAAAAAAATGTAAGACATTTGGGGAAATGTGATCAGTAACTGGATACTGATGGTATTAAGGGGCTGTTGTTCATTTTTTAAGTGTCATAATGGTATTTAGGTTATGTCCTTTAGAGATGCACACCGAAATATTTATAGATGAATGAGCTAATGATTGGATTTGCTTCAGAATAATTTAGAAGAGGAGGAAGTGGGTGCTGGCATGGGTGAAACGAGATTAGCCATGAGTTGGTAATTATTGACAGTGGGTCATTAGCACATGAAGGTTCATTATACTAGATAATTTTATATATGTTTGAATTTTCTGTAATAAAATTTTTTTCTTAATCTTTAGCAATCAGTGTAAAAATATAAAGCATTGAGACTTAAAGTGGAGTTCAAAGGAAAGTCATCCTGGGATGGGAGTGAGAATGTTGGAGCAGCTGGGCAAGAGGATGCTACTTGGCACTTTCTCTCAGTTAGTTTGTAGATACTGACTTTTCCCATGGGGAGGTGGAATGCAGATTATTTATTTATTTTTTAAAGTGAGACATAGGGGTGCCTGGTGGCTCAGTCAGATAAGCGCCCAACTCTTGATTTCGGCTCAGTTCATGATCTCAAGACAATGAGACTGAGCCCTGTATTGAGCTCCGCACTCAGCATGGAGTCTAATTGAGATTCTCTCCCTCAGCCCTTCCCCCACCCCTGCAAATACATAAATAAAATCTTTTTTAAAAAGATAAATTGTGATATAATGGACATGTAACATTATATTAGTCTTGGGTTTACAACATAAGGATTTGATATAGGTATATATTGCAAAATGATTGCCACAAGAAATCTACCTAATGCTATCACCATATGTTGTAATTTTTTTTTCTCGTGATAAAAACTTTTAAGATTGCCTCTTTAGGAACTTTTATTTTTTGTTTTATTAAGGGCCATCTGTACCCCAATGTTTATAGCAGCAATGGCCACGGTCGCCAAACTGTGGAAAGAACCAAGATGCCCTTCAATGGACAAATGGATAAGGAAGATATGGTCCATATACACTATGGAGTATTATGCCTCCATCAGAAAGGATGAATACCCAACTTTTGTAGCAACATGGACGGGACTGGAAGAGATTATGCTGAGTGAAATAAGTCAAGCAAAGAGAGTCAATTATCATATGGTTTCACTTATTTGTGGAGCATAACAAATAACATGGAGGACATGGGGAGATGGAGAGGAGAAGGGAGTTGAGGGAAATTGGAGGGGGAGATGAACCATGAGAGAGTATGGACTCTGAAAAACAACCTGAGGGTTTTGAAGGGGTGGGGGGTGGAGGTTGGGGAGCCAGGTGGTGCGTATTATGGAGGGCACGCATTGCATGGAGCACTGGGTGTGGTGCAAAAACTATGAATTCTGTTACGCTGAAAAGAAATTTAAAAAAATAAAATAAAAAAAATAAAATTTTAAAAAAGATTTTATTTATTTATTCGACAAAGATCCACAAGTAGGCAGAGAGGCAGGCAGAGAGAGGAGGAAGCAGGCTCCCCACAGAGCAGAGATCTCAGGACCCAGCAGAAAGCAGAGGCTTTAACCCACTGAACCACCCAGGCGCCCCTTTAGGAACTTTTAAATACACAATACAGCACTGTTAACTATAGTCACCATGCTGTACGTTACATCCCAGGACTTATTTACTTTATAACTGGAAGATTGTACCTTTTGACCCCCCCCACCCATTTCCCCCACCCCTGAACTGCTTCTTCTGGCAACCACCACTCTCTTCTCCATGAGTTTTGTTTTGCTTTTATTTCTTTAGATTCTAGGTATACGTGAGGCCATATACTATTTATCGTTCTATCTTTGGCTTATTTCATTTAGCATAATGCCCTCAAGATCCATCCATGTTGTCACAAATGGCAGGATTTTCTTGTATTTTGACTGAATTTTATACATTTTTTCTCTTTATCCATTCAGCCATAAATGGACAGTTAGGTTGTTTCCATATCTTGACTATTGTAAATAATGTTACAATGATCATAGGGGTGCACATATATTTAAAGTTAGTGTTTCATTTCCTTCAAATAAATACCCAAAAGTGAAATTGCTGTATCATATGATAGTTCTATTTTTTTTTTTTTTTGGAGGAACCTCCATACTGTTTTCCACAGTGGCTGCTGATGGTTCTCCTTTCTCCATATCCTTGTCAATACTTACTATTTCTTGTCTTTTTGATACTAGTCATTCTAAGTGGTGTAAGGTGATATTTCATTGCAGTTTTGATGGCATTTCTCTGATGAATGATGTTGAGCTCTTTCATGTACCTTTTTATTCAATTATTTCTTTATGATCAGATTTACCAAGTCTAGTATTTGGTACTAAATACCAAAATGGTAATTCGAGCTGCTTCCAGATTAAAGTGGGAATAAGAATCTTAAAAAGAAAGACCTTTCCCCCAATCTTCCGATCGAAGATATGGAAAAATGGCATGCAGGAAGGAAAGCAATTCTGACTACCCAGAGCTTCTCAAGCTATGTTACACATCACCTGGGGACTTGGTCAAACTCTGATCCAATAGGTCTGGGTCAAGGCCAAGATTCTAAATTCTAACCACATTCCAGGTGATGTTGTCTTTGGACCCCACTTGGAACACAGGCCATGGCTCTGTGGTGCAAAAAGCTGTTACAGTTTAGAATTACCTGGGGGCTTTTAAGAAGTACTATTGGCTAAGTACTTCTAGAGATTCTGATTCAATTTAACTAGAGCTTGGGTATTTTTTTAAAAGTATTGGGTATTTTTTAAAAGTCTCCCATATATTCTTAACAATTCCTTAGAGGAATATTTTTAGGACCAAGTGACACAGTCTATTATTTCCAATGCACTGATGATGCATTTTGAATAAACCATTCATTCAATCATCCATTCATTTATTCAATTTCCAACTCTGATGATTGAATGTTCTATTTTAGAGAAATTATATCTATGAATTCTTCACATTTCTAGCATCTTCTAGAAATATCTACATTCTTTCTACTGGATTTTCACTGGGTTACCTACTACATAATGAAGTTAAACTCTGAATAGCATCTTTCCCACAAATTTCACACTAAGCTGCTGCTTTTGGAACTAGACAATAGCACAGGAGAACGAAATTAAATAGTCTAGACAAGGAAGAAGAAACATCTATTTTCAGTTTATATTTTATTGGAGGTGACTTGCCAGTCGGATGATATTTAAAATTATCCAGAGTAAAAAAAGAATGGGTAGTTGTATGAACATCTTCTTTGTTCATCTCAAGCACTTCCCTGAGTTATTATGCAGAAGGAACCTTCTAGGTGACTTCAGCAGTCTGCATCTATCCAATGTTTTCAGAAAGGAAGGTAGAAATATGATATTTTACTCTTGCCATGGATGTCCTTACAGAGTCTCCCTATGCACACATGCAAAAGTCATGTGTACTGGTGGAATTGCTGGATTATAGGGTATGTGAGTATTCAACTACCAATACATTACCAAATTGTGTCCAAAGTGGGGGGGTATATTTATCGTCCCATCACCAGTGTATAAGAGTTTCTATTCATCTTTGAGACTTGTGATTATACAATTTCCTAACTTTAGCTCCTTTAGTGGGTTTTATGTGCTATATCATTACAGTATGGATTTGTATTTCCTTCGTTACTAAAGAAGTTAAGTAATTTTTCATGTTTATTCAGCTTTGTATTTCTTCTCCCTGTGAAATCTCTGTTTGGACAGTTCCTGCATTGGTTGTCCTTTTCTGTTTGTTTTATAGGATTAAGGTTAATCTGAATACTACCATCTTCCTCAGCTACAGGCATTGCAAATATCTTCTCCCAGTTCATAATTTGTTTTTGCCCTTCCTTTTTGGTGTCTCTTGATGAACAGAAGTTCTCAATTTTAATAAGGTCAGAGGTGTCTATCTTTCTGATTAGAACATCTTATGTCTTAACTATTTTTCCTTACACAAAGATAAAAAAGATAGTCTTCTATTTCTAGAAGACTTTATACATTTAAATGTTTAATCCTTCTGGAATTCAGTGTCAAATGCCCACTCTTAAGGACTATTCACGTGTGGAAAAGATAGCCACAAATGTCTCCCATGAAAACTTGCCTGGTGTCTGTTCTATGGCTTACGAAATCCTCCTCTTACACAAATTTTGAGTCTCACTTCCTTGCAGGCCAAGAACAGTAACCAACAGGGGTACCCTTACTATCATAGTTACTTCAGCTTGACCTGGTAGAGTGAAGTAGTTTCCCAGTTCTCAATCCCAACAGATCTGATGAGGGCAATAACATACTTCTGAACATAAACCCTAAGCACTGAACAAAATGCCCCCAAAAGGTGAACTTTTAGGCCTCCATGTTATATGACTGCAGTTCTGATAACCATTAAAAGGACTTTCTATGAAAACAACAACTCTAGTAACTCCTATGTAATTGCACCAAATAACACAAAACAACCAATTAATGATACTGAATTTAAAAACAACAACTACAAGCCAACTCTTCTGTCAATTCTACATCTTAATGGCAGGAGCTTGACCAAAGGAGGGATGCAGGAAGCCAACCCTGACACATTACGCTATTTCCAACATAACTGAGCATTTCATAGACAGCAATTGGGAAAAAAAGCAGAGTACTTTGCCTTCTGAAATAAAGATAACAAGGCCACCCTAACTGGCTTGGACCACCAAGCAATTAAAATATTGAATATCCTGTAAACCCGGTTTCCAAACAAAAGCAATTCTACTTGTGATTTTGCTATGTGGATATCTGAGAAAATGCCCTGGCCTTTATGACTACAGTCATGTAAGTAAGTTGTCTATGGCATTAACACACTGGTATAAACTTGCAAACCTTGATAACTCTGTGCTTTATGTGATCAAATGTTTACTGGGTCCTCTATTTGGGGACCCAATCCTTCTGAAGCCTGATTTCTCTGTTTTCTTTGCAATGAATACTACCTTTTAAAAATTGCGTCTCTGAGCCCTCCTTGGCATTGTTCAGTCGGATGCTTCATTTGCTTCTTGGTCATCTTTCTTGCTTGGTACTTCAAGCTTTCAGTGTGATGACGTTTTCTTTGTTCACAGCTCACCCACACACCTCATGTTTTGACTGGGAGTATTTTCATTGGCATTTTACACAGATTCATCCTGGATACTGTCCACAAACGAGCTGTTGGCTTCCTCCTAAAGCAGCAATCCATGGATATGTTCTCTCAGAAACATGTAAGAGGAAACAAAACCACACTTGTAATGCTTTTTGTTCTGTCTGAACCAAAGCAAAACCTTGCTGTTAGAATTAAGTCAGTCATTAAATTAATGACTTATTTTAGCAATTTTTTAAATCTGAAGGCTTATCAGTAGGAAAAAAAACCCAGTATTTTCAACCTTATAAACACCTGTAATAATGAAAGATCTTGGGCCTATATGAGTCAGCAGTTTTCTCCCATTTGCTTTTTATTTTGGACAGAGTTTACTTGTCTTCTTAGGATGGCTGTGGCCAAACTGCAATATTTGTGGCTCCCCTGGGACAGATATTCACATTCTCACCCTTGCCTGGGGTCCTAGGACACAAGGTTGATGCAGAGGCCCTAAGGTAGACACATTTTTGAATGTGTAGAGATGGAAACCGTCAGGGGCATCACAAAATGAGTTGACTTTTAGGTCAAACCTGGAACATGTCTACCTTCTGCAAGTTTAGGTTCATGTGGAGAATGGTACTGGGTTTATATAACACAACTTCATATTCTCCTCTGAGGCTCACAACTCGGAATCCAAGCTCTGAAGACATTGTTCCTTGACAATGGGCAGACTCCAAGCAAACACTTGTATCCCATTTCTTTTTTTTTTTTTTAAAGATTTTATTTATTTATTTGACAGAGAGAGATCACAAGTAGGCAGAGAGGCAGGCAGAGAGAGAGGAGTAAGCAGTCTCCCTGCTGAGCAGAGAGCCTGATGT
>PISX010029018.1:0-20668 GCA_004024625.1 Mellivora capensis | reverse complement strand
AAACAGATATTGTGATTAATAGGGGAATTAGAAATTGCAAGCTATAGTTGACTTATATAGATATGCAAGGCCCAAGATTACATGACAAAGTTGGTTTTTGTGATTGTGAGCTTATATAGAATGGTACCAACACATATTCTAAAGAAATGAATTGATTTAAACATTTTCACCTTTTTTAATCAGGGTATTCCTGGTGTTACCATGAGCACAGAAAACACTACCTTTTCTCCATTCCTTTATGTGAGTACCTTGTGATATCAATTCTAATGATGTTTAATATTCTACCTACTCAATGAGATTCGAAGTTTCTTGAGGGTAGAAAATATGGATTATGCCTATCCAAGTCTATGAGGACGACTAACTAATTTTGCTTAAGGTATAGCAGTGGGAACAAGAGCTAATTCTCCTAAGAAGGTATATATAGGAGGTGAAGGGACCCTGTAAAAATGGACAAAGAAAACTTCTACAAACCATGACAACCTCCAATATTACCACAACCCATCCAGCTTTCTTCTTGCTGGTAGGAATTCCAGGTTTGGAGCACCTGCATGTCTGGATCTCCATTCCATTCTGCTTTGCCTATACTCTGGCCCTGCTAGGCAACTGTACCCTCCTCTTCATTATTCAGGCTGATGCAGCCCTCCATGAGCCCATGTACCTCTTTCTGGCCATGCTGGCAACCATTGATCTGGTCCTCTCTTCTACAACACTTCCCAAAATGTTAGCTGTTTTTTGGTTCAGAGATCGGGAGATCAGCTTCTATGGCTGTCTGGTCCAGATGTTCTTTCTCCATTCCTTCTCTATCATGGAGTCAGCAGTGCTGCTGGCCATGGCCTTTGACCGCTACGTGGCTATCTGTAAGCCCCTGCACTACACTACGGTGCTGACTGGGCCCCTTATCACCAAGATTGGCATGGCTGCTGTGGCTCGGGCTGTGACTCTAATGACTCCACTCCCTTTTCTGCTCAAACGCTTCCACTACTGCCGAGGCCCCATGATTGCCCACTGCTACTGTGAGCACATGGCCGTGGTAAGGCTGGCCTGTGGGGATACTCGCTTCAACAATATCTATGGCATTGCTGTGGCCATGTTTATAGTGGTGTTGGACCTGCTGTTTGTTATCTTGTCTTATATCTTCATCCTTCGGGCAGTCCTACAGCTTGCCTCTCAGGAGGCCCGCTACAAGGCCTTTGGGACTTGTGTTTCTCACATAGGTGCAATCTTGTCCACCTACACACCTGTGGTCATCTCCTCAGTCATGCACCGTGTGGCTCGCCGGGCTGCCCCTCATGTCCATATACTTCTTGCTATTTTCTATCTTCTTTTTCCACCAATGATTAACCCCATCATCTATGGCGTCAAGACCAAGCAGATTCGTGATCATGTGCTCAGTCTATTCCGCAGAAAGAATGCATAGATGCTATTGAGTCGATGGATGTTGGATTGAGGTGGTAGGGAAATATCTTAAGTAGGAAAACTAATCTCCATGTTTGGCAGTTCTTTAGTATGACAAGGAAAATGAGGTCTCATTCCTCACAGATGCAGTTAGATCAAACTTTAGCCTGTCTGATAGCAGAGATTTGACCTTCCTATTCTCATAAACTCATCACATGACTAAAGAAAACAAAGAAGCTTCCAAAATGCTATTGTCATCTAGGTGAAAGACAATAGGAATATTGGCTGAGGTTGGCACAAGAATTTGAGGTTTTGGTGATCTCTTCATCTAGACTACAAATGAGGAATTGAACCACATGTTTTGTGACCCAAAGGCCAACAACACTTCAAGTACTAAGACTGCTTCCATATCTTTTCTAAATGCCATTCATGCCTCTGCCACTCTATTAGCTTACTACCACCCAATGTTATTGGGTCTACATTTGGATAGATCCACTTAAAAAAAAAAAAAAAAAAGATTTGAGAGCGAGAAAGAAACAGAGAGATAGAGAGAGAGGAGAGGTGAGGCGCAGAGGAAGAGGGAGTCCCAAGCAGGCTCAGCACAGAGCCCAATGCTGGGCTCTGTCCCATAATCCCAAGACCCCAAGACCATGACCTGAGCTGAAACCAAGAGCTGGATGCTTAACCAACTGTGCCACCCAGGAGCCCCTGAATAGTTACACTTCTAAGCAGACTTATTTCTTCTATTAAATCAGTAGGAGTCAGAAAAGAAGTCCAAGGAACTAATAGCCAATTCCTTTGTCAAACATTTAGCAAAGGAGGCTTCTGACATTCCTTTATGTAAATTTATATCGCATAAATTTCCATTTGCATATGTATTTTTTTCTCAAACCACTTAGTAATATTTACTGAAGAGAAGAATACCATCTTTGAGCTATGTATTATGGAAACAAAGATTAATACCCTTTCCTCTTGAAGTTGAGACTTCTGAAGCTAAAGAAGTTAAAATATATAGTTGTGATAGGCTGTATTATTGTTCACAGATATTTACTCTCCCATATCTCTACCACGGAAGGGGAATTTTCTCACTCTTGGAATGTTAAATATTGATATGTGACTTTCTTCAGCCATTGGAGTTTGAGTGGTCTTAAAATATTCCATGATAATTACAAACTTCAAAATGTGTTCCTGTAGCTCGGTCTAGTCTGTCTTGCTTTTTGCTTATGTTAAAAGAATGGGCATGTCCCAGGACAGAATTTTTCCTTCAACCTAGACCAAGAGCCTCTGACTGTTCCCTAACCCTACCCAAACTCTTGCTTGGTTTTCTTCAGTAGAGATGGGGCATTGTGCCTGATAGATTAGATTACTATTAAAAAAAAAAACTTACTCAGGGCATCTGGGTGTCTCAGTGGGTTAAGCCTCTGCCTTCGGCTCGGGTCATGATCCCAGGGTCCTGGGATCGAGCCCCGCATCGGGCTCTCTGCTCAGCGGGGAGCTTGCTTCCCTTCCTCTCTCTGCCTCTCTGCCTGCTTGTGAACTCTGTCAAATAAATAAATAAAATCTTAAAAAAAAAATACTTACTCTCTCAGGGTGTAAAACCTCACTGACTATGGGTTTGGCTGCCTGCACCACTTTGGTCAATGGGACATTAGTAGATGTGGTACAACCAGAAACTTGAAATTTTCTTGTGCAATGGGACTTGTCATCTTCTGACTTTGCTGCACCATAAGGATATACCCTGGTTAGCCCATTTATCCAATGATAAGAGGAAAAAGTGGAATAGAACTGCCTGATCAGCTTGCAGCTTGAAGTGGAACCGTAACAACCAAACCCACCTTGGATCATCAGATTCCCCAGCTGACTTGTGCATTGATAAGCAAATCCAGCTGATACCAGCAGAGTCATCTCAACCAGTCTCCAGATGTATGAGAGGTACATTTTTGTTATAAGCCACAGAGTCTGTGGATATTTTTTTCCACAGTAACTTCTGGAAACTAATTATCTGTCATTGTTATTTAGTAAACTGAATATAGTAAATGGACTAAGTAAGTATTTCCAGGCTTCAAGATCTGATTTGTCCTTATGTTTGGTACAGAAATGAACCTGCCCTTCAGATGATACTCCTACCCTCCACAGAGAGTGATTTTGTCCAACATATAAGTCTAGTAATATATGAAATCAATTACTATGTAATAAACAATGTTCTGCATGACTAGTTTTATTCACAATAGTCAAAGGTGAGTTATTATCATGTATTAATACTATGTGCTTAGATGGAAAACAGCAGTATGAGAATACATACATGCTATTTTCAGAGTTGAAGTTTTTACAGTTACATAAACGATCAAGAGGATATGGAAAATGTGTACTAATTCAAACTTAATCATAACACTTCCAACAATTCTTGCACCCTAGTTCTGACTTTTTGGAGCCTGAGTAATTGTCTGTAAGTTGCCCCAACAATGCTTCTTCATGGACCCTTGACTGACCCAGCATCAGTTTTAGCTATGGTAGCCCCAAACACACTGATAGCTTAGAATGGCCAGCTGACAGAGTTGGAATGCAAACGAACATAAAGAAGACAAGCTTCACCCAATATTTTAATAAGCAATGTTAGAAATAAGCACAATTCCTTGAATATAATTTCAAGTAGTGTTTTGTTCAGGATGCTTCCCTATCACTATTGTTTCTGTTATATCCGTTTATTGTATTTTTTAATCTGATATTGTACATTTCATCTGATATTGTAATTAGTAGGTAAGTGTATATATTTTATCTCAGATATTGTAGTTTCCTTTTTTGAAAGTTTGATTCAGGCATTTTTTAAAATATCTTTGATGTCTCTAAACATGCTCAATCTTTCCTCTAGCCTCTTAAACAGTTATAAATGTTTACTGCATATTCAACCTCCTTATTTACTAATTTTATTATCTGTACCTTTTTAAAAATTTGTTTTTATTTTTCTTATGTGTATTTCCTGATAATTTTTGATTGAATGCCAGATATGTTGAATTTTACTTTTGGGAACTGGATACTTCTGTATTTTATATACATATATATTCTTGAGATTTATTCTGGATCATGGTTAAGTTGTTGGAAACCACTTCATCCTTTAGGTTTTGTTTTTAGGCTTTGTTAGTCAGGACCAGAGCAGCTTTTAGTTTAGGCTTAATTTGTTACCACTATTGAGTAAAAGCATTTTTGGAAAAAAAAAATCTGATGACTCATGAGGATTTCCACTCTGGCTTGTGGGAACAAGAACTATTCCCAGTCCAGTGTGAGAACTGGAGATTTTTTCCTCTAATATTCTGGGGGTGGTTTTACGTTTTGGGTAATTTCCTCCCAAGTAATCACTGAATGGTACTCAGATGATGGACTGCAGATCTCTAATGCATTTTCTCTCTTCTCTGGTATACCAACCTATGAACTCTAGTTCCTTTGGACATTTATATTTTAATTTATTTTTTAAAAATTTTTAAAGATTTTTTTATTTATTTGTCAGAGAGAGAGAGAGTGAGAGAGCGAGCACAGGCAGGCAGAGAGGCAGGCAGAAGCAGAGGGAGAAGCAGGCTCCCCGCTGAGCAAGGAGCCTGATGTGGGACTTGATCCCAGGATGCTGGGATCATGACCTGAGCCGAAAGCAGCCACTTAACCAACTGAGCCACCCAGGCATCCCGACATTTATGTTTGATATATTATTTGGGATGCCACATATGTGAAATTAGAAGTCAGATTTTTTAAGAGTATGTGATCACCTATGTAGATAGAACAAATCCAAGGACATAGCTAGATCCTGGCATTAAAAAAAAAAAATTATTTTGAGAGCAAGAGTGAGCAGGGCAGGGAGGGGCAGAAAGAGAAAGAGAGAATCTTAAGCTGGCTCCATGCTTAGCATGCAGCTCAACATGGGGCCCAGTCTCATGACCTGAATCAAAACCAAGAATTGGTTGCTCAACCAACAGAGCCACCCAGGTGTGCCTGGATCCTGGCATTTCTACCGTCATGGAATAGAACAAAAGTCAAGAATGACATGAAATTCCTCATATTAGAGAGAGCACATGATAAATATCTTTCTCTGATTGACTTATTTTGCCTAGCATAATACCCTGAGAGGCAGGGCAGGGGGGTTGTGGGGGGAAGGGAGGGGAAAAAAAACAAGATGGGACCAGGGAGGGAGACAAATCATAAGAAACTCTTAGGAAACAAACTGAGGGTTGCTGGGGGAGGGAGGGAAGGGATGGGGTGGTTGGGTCATGGACATTGCGGGGGGTATGTGCTATGGTGAGTGCTGTGAATTGTGTAAGACTGAGGATTCATAGACCTGTACCCCTGAAGCAAATACATTATATGTTAATTAAAAAAATGCAGTTACCATATGACCTAGGTCCACCCAAGAAATGAAAACATGTCCACACAAATGTCTACAGCAGCATTATTCAAAATAGCCAGAAGATGAAAACTGATGAATGGATTTTTAAAATATGTTAAGTTCATACAATGGAATATTATTTGACCATAAAATAGAATGAAATACTGATACATGCCACAACATGTATAAACCTTGAACATGTTACAACAAGTGAAAGAAATCAGTCACAAATGTCCACATACTATATGATTTTTATATAAAATGTCCAAAATATGCAAATCTAGAGAGACACAAAGTAGATTCATGGCTGCACAGGGATCCTGGGGGAATGCAGGGCTAGGGAATGTGATTTTTTTTTTTAAGTGATGAAATGTTCTAAAATTGATTGTTGGTGGTGTTTGTATTTATCTGTGAATATACTAAAATACATTGAATTATATACTTTTTTGTGTGAATTGTATGGCATGTGAATTATATACCTCAATAAAGCTGTTTTTCAAAATTAAAAAAAAAAAGAATGACATGAGAACAGGAGTGGTGCTCAGAACTTTAAATACAAAGTTGGATAAAAGACTGGAGGAGTCATAAAGTGATAGAACGTCCATAAACTACAGAAGATGAAGTTGTACATATATCTTATAGATTCCAAAATCCCTAATTGTCTAAAAAGGATGGTTTGCAAAATAGGAGCACAAAATGGCCTACTCAGGTAGAGAAAAATCTTAGAATTCATTTGTTGCTATTTTCTTCAGGCTTTTAATATTTACATCATTGTAGGTTTCCTAATATAAAATATAATGGTATGTGATGGTTAAGTACATGTTTTAGGTTATGTACAATTATAGAAATACAATGAATGTGTCTAATATTTGCATACGTATAAGTATATATACACACATGTAAAAGATCGAATTTATACTTTACTGACTTGGATTTCCTAGATCTACTCCAGCCATTTGTACCTCTTCCTTGGGGAAGCATGTTCTGTTTTCTGCTCTAATCTTGGCATTAAATTCCTCCCTCTTCCCAGGAATGGCACTTGGTCTGTTTCAAGTAGTATTGACATCAAGTAGAGTTGAATTCTAAAATGTTTCTATCACCACTCTTTGAAGAGATTCTTGCCTGCCTGTGTTTGGGAAGTGAGTTAAAGACAGAGACCAAACTTACCAGGACCAGACTGAAGAATGGTCCTCGATGCTACCCTCACCATAGCATCACTTCCACAAACGACATGACTAAAGTCCAGGGATCTGAGGACCTATCCTTTGGGTTAGATTCCAGTTTGGGAAGGATCTAGTCACTTTTAGTTGATGAGTTCCTGTAATGCTGAGACCTCCTTCTGAGAATGTGGTTGGTTGGTCCTGGCTTTGTATCCCCCCTTAGTTTTCTCGCTCTCTCTCTCTCTTTTTTTTTTTTTTTTTTGGTCCCTCCTTAGTTCTGAAGCTTTTTGTGACACTGGAAATGTAAAAAACACTTTTTCAAGACAAGTGCGATAATTTACAGAGAAAAAAGGATGATGTAAAGTTTGACTGTTAAAGGAGATCTTATCCTTATTTTAAACAGATGGGTATCAAAATATTTTTATAAGAATGAATCCATTTAAAAGTTTGATATAGCAATTTTATTTTACAATGCCAATATTTAATGCAATCCAGGAATTATATATTTGAACTAGAGGACAAAAATTCTACATGTTAACTTGATTTTGAAAAATTATATATCTCTTTATGCAGTTAAGGAGTTCACTAACAAGAAGTTAGAGGATCTCTTCTTTAAAGCACATATGCAGACCCTAGTGTTTGACTTGAAACTTCCAAAATAGGCAGGATTTGGATAGATCTATTTTCATTCTTGAAATGGAAATCAAATACCTTAGCTTATGCTTCAGGACTGTATTCTGATTGTGATACCAGTCTCAATCCCTAATGATATTATACACTAGCAGAGGAACTAATATCATGTGCATGGCAATGTCAGCTTATAGATAAATATGAAAATATTTGATCCTTAATACTGATTGCTAAGTCCATTGTTAGCACTTGGCTTGGGCTATAAATATCAGCTATTACCCAAAGGTTTTTTTTTCCTGAAGACTTAGACTGCAACATCTTAATTGTATCAAGTTATAAAACACCTGGATGATATTTGATCATCTCATCCGTCTGAACTTAAATTCATGCATTCATAAATTCATTCATTTATCCAAACATTTGTTGATGTCTTAAATAGGTTATGGGTGGCATTATTGTACTCATGAATAAGATAGTGTGACAGACTCATATCAAAGAAACTTGAATGCTAGGAGCTAGAACCACTGTCTTTTCAGCACCCAATTTGTAACAGCCCATTCTGCTCTAATTCTGTTTTATCATCTGCTTAAAGCTTATTCTTTATTATGTTCAGTTAGCCAACTTATAGTACATCATTGGTTTTTATAGTTTGGCTTTTTGTTGACTGCTCAAAGTTTTGCCCAAGAATTAGTTTGGAGTCTATTTGATGATCTATTTGATGACAGTCAAATTTGATGATCTATTTGATGACAGTCTATTTGATGACTGACACCTTGTTTCTTCCAGTCTCCTGACTTTGGTTGGCTTTCTGGAAGCTTCTGTCATTATCAGGAATATCACCCACAGGAAAGGGAGTGTGTAGTTATATAAATGGAAGATATTTGGATCCTGAATCATGAGAAATGGAAGTTTCTTTCCTCATTTAATGGGAAATAGAAAGCACAGGAAGTGGAGTCTGCTGAAAGATTCTTAATGGAATACTGCTCCTATAACTAGTGCTCACAGGCATGTAAATGGTTCCATTCCTGTCTTCCCTTGGTAAACAGACTTTTTCAATTTAGGATCTAGTAAAAGAGCTTAGGTGTCATCTTCTAAAATCTTATTTTATAGCTGCCAACAAAATTCCCAAATTAGTAGGTAAAAATCTCATTCAAGATAATAAAGTCATTGGTCCTCTAGGTGTTTTTAAAATAGTCATAAAATGGTATAGCTTGATTTTCACACAAAGTTAACCCAGGAACCTAGAAGTTTAGAGAAGCTTAGGAAGATTCAGGTTGGGGAAACCTGCCAGTCAAGAAGATATTTCTCTTATGTAAGACTATATGGTTAACCCAGAAAGGGTCTTAAGAGATAATGAGGCACTCAACAGAAGGTATGTCCAAAAAAGAAAATGTGGAAAAATTACCTGTACCATTAGTTTCTTGGTTTGGGCCTAGAAGCCTTAAAATAAGCTAATGTTCATAAATCTGTCATTTAGCTCTAGGAAGAACTTCTGAGGAAAGTTAAGACAGGAACAGGAATAGTATCTTTTCTGTTGATCCATGATTCAAAATAGAATTATTTGAAGCTGAACTGTCTAGAAACAGACGTAAGTGAGTGACAGTGAGAAACAGTAGTAAGTGAGCCTGATCTATCTACTTTGAGGCACTTGCCTTAAACTACAGCAGCCAGTAGGAGCTCTGATTAAAGAAAATCACTCCATTGGATCATTCTTTCCTGGTTATTTGTTCACCTCAACAGAAGATGGCCCAGCAGAGGGAGTGGTAGTATAGTGATAGCACGGTGGTGAAAGCAGATCTCAGACACATTGGTGGAACCAAGTTTTAAATCCAGGTCAATGAGCTTTCATGAAATTAAATGACTTCTTCAAAGCCAGCTGCCTCACTTTCAAAATAGTGTAGTATCTATATTGGAGGGTTTGAGGATTTTAATTAGTTAACCTATATAAAGTAACCTATATACTCAGGTTTGTATCTGGCAAAAAAAAAAGATGTTTAATAAATTATAGCTGTGATGACACTAAATTCTTCTTTAAGTGACATGCCACTGCTTCACTCTAATTGTAGCCTTGTAATTTCTCATTGTGGATGATGCAGGAAAAAACATGAAGTGACATTTTCATACAACTGAACCTGTGACTTTGGATTTTTTTCACTTGTTATACAGGAGATGTTTAGAAGTATTTGGTCTCTTACCATCCCAAGACTAAATAAATGGGTGTCACTAGTTGAAAATCCTCAGATGTACACGAATGGGTGCTGGGGCAGCTAAGGAGACCAGAGGAAAGCTGGCTCTGTGATAGGACTTTCTGCAGAGAAGCAAAGAACAGAGTTTCCTAGAGCTGAGGTTGATATATTCATGAATGAGAAACAACTACAGATATTCTATTGCTTTTCCAGGAACTTGCTTCAGTTATTCCTCTCCTGGGTCTCTCAGTGCACAATAAAATACTATTATTATTAAAAGGCAAGTTTTTTCTTTATGTGAGGAATTTTGTAGGCATTTTAGATTGTCTCATTATATACTTATAATAAACTCAAGAGAAGCTACTATCGCTACTTTCATTTTTAAGAAAAGAAAACTGGGGCTTAGATTGTGAATAAATCCAAAGCCTGACAGTTATTGGTTCAGATCCATCTCTGCCTTTTATCTAAATCCAGAGCCCAAGTTCTTACTCACCTGTGTCACATGACCATTTACAAATAACTGTAAGGATGTCCCCTCCCTCAACTTTACCCCAATCTTCACTTCTTCCATCAAGACTTACTTGCAGACTCAAGAGGTGCTGAGTATCTTTTATTCCCATCTTGAGTGTGGGTTATAGAAAAAGAACAGATTTGAAGAGGCACATGCACCCCAATGTTTATAGCAGTAATGTCCACAATTGCCAAAATATGTAAAGAGCCTAGATGTCCATCAACAGATAAATGGATAAAGAGGGGGAGGTTTTATATAAGTATATATTATATGGGACTAGAGGGTTTTGCTTATTATGCTAAGTGAAATAAGCCAGAGAAAAATATTGTATAATTTCACTCATATGAGGAATTTATGAAACAAAACAGATGAACATAGGGGAAGGGAAGGAAAAATAAAGGGAAAACAGATGGAGGCAAACCATAAGAGACTCTTAACTATAGGGAACAAACAGGGTTGCTGGAAAGGGAGTGGGTGGGAAGATGGGGTAACTGGGTGATGGGCATTGAGGAGGGCACTTGAAGTAATGAGCACTGGGTGTTGTATGCAACTGATGAATCACTGAATTCTACCTCTGAAACTAATACACTATATGTTAAATTGAATTTAAATAAAAATTAAAATAGTCATATTTGTGTGGGGTGCCTGGGTGGCTCAGTGGGTTAAGCCTCTGCCTTTGTCTCGGGTCGTGATCTCGGGGTCCTGGGATCGAGCCCAGCGTTGGGCTCTCTGCTCAGCAGGGAGCCTGCTTCTCCCCTCTCTCTCTGCCTCTCTGCCTACTTGTGATCTCTGTCAAATAAATAAAATCTTAAAAAAAATAGTCATATTTGTGTGAAGGAGAAATGAGATACTGGATTTGAATAAAATGTTCAGTTATTGGACTTGTCATGTCCCCATACTACATTCACCGGGGTACATTCCCTTCCATACTCTTCTGAGCTTAGCCCCTTCATGAAAGTTATGAAAGAGCCCAGACAGGACTATGGTTGACAATGGGATTAAATGCCCTATTATAACTAAGCTTACACCCTGAGTCTGATAGGTCTGGATGTTGTCATGGGTGGTTGTCCCTGGATGGAATGGGAGCACACGTCTCCTGGTATTTCTCCTCTTTACTCCCAATCATTCAATGTCATAGGGGGATGAAGCTGGAGATGGTATTTAGTTTTGGTCTGTAGTAGACACAGAATATCATCTAGAAACACCATATGGGGTATTTCTGAGATTATTTGGCTAAAAAGTTTTTAGTAGTAACTTTACTAAATGCAATTTAAGCTGAGAATAAAAGCCTTGGAAATCCATACACACTCTGCCTTATGTAGTATAAATCACAGACTTAAGGCAATATGCCAAAGAACTATCCCATGACAAAGGTTCCTTGTCATTCCCTTTAGCATTGGTGCCACTGTTGGGTTTGAACATTTTTCTTTATTTTCTCTCAAGTCCATGGCTGTGGTTAGGAGATAATTCTGTAAAACAAACGTTTAGCACTGGGGCTCCTATCTTTTCATCAACTCCTAATTAAAAACAAAAATATAAGTAGATAGGTTATATTTAGCACCAAAATTTATATTCATAGAACACAACCTTTCTAAAATAAGTGAACTTGGGTTTGGCACTGGACTCCAGAGTCCTTGATAAGGATATGGGGAATGAACACCCCTCATCCCAAAACAGAAAAATTAATATGCTCCAACTAACCTTAGTGTTAGGCATAGGATTTTGAACAAATAAAATATCACAAACTCTTTTCTAAAGTTTAGCTTAAATCCCTAGCTAGTTCCAAGTTTGTTTTCCTTTAAACATTTTTTTTGGGGGGGATGATATGAGGTCTGAATACTATTCTTGCTTAATCACTGGCTTCTTTAGATTATGCTTTCAAAACACTAAGATTTATTTTTAACCTAAGGTAATTCATCTTAGCTTTTGTAATTGTTTGTAAAATGAAGTTAAATGAACATTTTGATTTAGAACTAAAATAGACATACCATAATTCTGAATCACTAGAATTCGGAGTAGTTGCTTTATTTTTCATGCATTACCACAAGATTCTTGTAGGTTTCTAACCTGAAGTAATCATCTTGTTACAGAACTTCTATGATCAACAAGAGGGTCAAATCATAACAAAATAAGTATGAACCACGAATTTTCTTAAAAGATCTGAAGTTATTTCAAGGTCTGTATCTACCACTTAATCTTTTTTACTCCATTCTCTACCCAACTTCTTTCATGTCAGTAATCCCACTGTTACTTTCTTCCCTCTTTGTCATTTTATTATTTCAGTGTGGCTACTGTACTTCAGGACCATTTCAGGACCACCAAAACAAAATCTCTTAGTGTCCTTCTGTCTTTTCCTCCCTGTTGCCAGTTAATTATTAAGAGGAAATGTGGAATAGTGCATTTCCATTTATTTAAATGGGGGAATAACCTGGCTTGAGAACTTTAACGTCTATGGGCAGGAAGGTCCCAGTCCAAGTCCTATTAGACAAAGATTTCTCACAGTCATATTGCCATTCACCCTCAATGAAAGGTCTTTTCTGGGGCAAGCCAAAAAGATTGGAAAACTAGCCAATGCAGTTGAATTTTTACAAGTCTTTACTAAAAAATTGTAAACAGTCTTCAAGAAGGTGTTCGAGTAGAATTTTATCTTCTACAAATTGTGCAAAACATTCTTCAAAGAGAAACTAGAAATCCTTAATAGAAATGTCAAATAAACCTATTTCTATGGCCTTGCAATTAATTTTAGGTCAAATATGAAAAGGGATACTGTATAAAAACTCATACCTTGATTTCCCCAGGTATTTCTCTCTCCACTTTGAGTAAATCCACAGTCAGGTGGAATATATTCTAGCATTTTTCTTAGACCTTTATGGCCACATCTCAGGTAAGCCCGATCTTCATGGATATTATTGTACTGGCTTCCCCAGTCAGAGTCGTTTCCTGCTATCCTTATCTGTATGCCCTGCAGATGCAGAATGGTCACTTGGATTGAGTGCCTGCCTTGAGAACGTGGAGAAGTCTCTCTCGAATCTGTTTGGTGCGGACAGCATAGACAACTGGGTTGAGGATGGGTGGGATGAGAAGGTAAAAGTTGGCTAAAAGGATATGGATATGGGGAGGCACATGTTGGCCAAAGCGGTGAGTGAGAGAAGAAACAGCAATAGGGATATAGAAGACAAGAATGGCACAAATGTGAGAACTACATGTCCCTAGGGTTTTAAGCCTAGCCTCAGGGGTGGCCAACCCCATTACAGCCCTGAAAATCATCACATAGGAGGCAGTGATGGCTAATGAATCCAGGATCAATACCAGGAAGCCAATTCCCATTCCATATAAGTTGTTGACTGTTGTGTCACCACATGCCAAGGTAACTATGGCCATGTGCTCACAATAGGAATGGGCAATGATTTGGGTCCGGTAGAGAGGCAGCCTCAGGCGAATCATCAGAGGCAGGGGTCCAATGTAGAGTACTCCACGAAGGAGGGCAACCAGGCCCAAACGACTCACTGCTGCATGAGTGAGCACAGAGGTATGGCGTAATGGGTCACAGATGGCCACATAGCGGTCAAAAGACATGGCAAGGAAGATTCCTGACTCAACAGTGGCAAAGCAATGAATGAAGAACATCTGGGTCAAGCAGGCATCCAGGTCAATGCTGTGGGCCCCAAACCAGAAGATGGCTAGCAGTTTGGGCATGGTAGAGGTTGACAGGACCAAGTCAATGACAGCCAACATACACAGGAAGAAGTACATGGGTTGGTGCAGGCTGCGTTCCACCTTTATCACTGCCAATATGGTCACATTCCCCACTACAGCCACCAGGTACATAGAGCTGAAGGGGATGGAGAGCCAGATGTGCAGGGATTGCAGCCCTGGAATGCCAGTAAGCCAGAAAGAACTAGGCACCAAGCAGGCATTATTAGACATGAACATATTTCAGGCAGTGGAGTATCCAGGAGTCAGGAGCACTTAGATTTTTACTCTTATGAGAGATACTATTTCTGGAAACTGTAGACTAGATTCTTACTTTCATCCTGTGCAATTGGTGGAACCTATAATAAAGAATTCTGAATGTCTCCTTGGCATGTTACAGATTTTATTAAAGAAACTACATGGGGTGCCTGAGTGGCTTAGTAGGTTAAACATCTGCCTTCGGCTCAGGTCATGATCCCTGGACTGAGCCTAAGGTAGATGTTTAACTACTCAGTCACCCCCAAGAGCACAGAGTTTAATTCAGGTTCTGTCTTGGTTAGGGTTGACATCTTGCTGTTTCCCATCAGATTCTCAGCAATATTAAGTCTCAGATTCCCCATCCTCACCAGCGTGACTTTCTTCACACAGTCATGTTTGTGCTGAGAGGTTTCACCACCTTTTAGGTCTTTACCCAGGCAAATTCCCCACATACTTCAAGGCCCATCCCAGATCATTTCTCCTCTACAAAGCCTTCTTTGGGATCTGTAGTCTATACCAGAGTGGGTGAGTAGCCACTGAATTCAAACAAGCCCATGCACATTTCAAATATTCTTTTAATCGTTTTTTATATTTTAGATATTTCTATGGCAAATAAGCATAAAAATGGCTCTATGTAACCTCAGGGATTCATAATTCTAGCTCCAACATAAGTTTTTACAAGGTTTCTTAATTCTTGGTCAGCCATTGATTGCTGAAAAGAAAAAGGAGTTTTGTGAACTTTAAAATATTCCACAAGTGTTCATTAAATTATCTCACCAACTTCAGCAATTCTTTGAATTAAGTACTTTAATATGCCAGTAAGTGATAACATGTGAAGTCTTTTCGTCAGAACTCAATTGTGAGCTTCTGTGGATTTATTGGACAGGAAAGGGAAAGGCATCTGGAGGCTGCACCACAGGGCACAAGCTTTGCCATCTAATAAACCAGATTTCCCATCCCAGACCTTTATTTTACTCTGTTTTTGGGCAGGTAGCCTAACCTCTTGACAGCTCATTTTTTTTCCATATAAAATATGGAGAGAATATTTACTATAAAGGATAATTATAAGGAACAAATGAAAATTAGTATGAGGTTCTTGGCACATGGCAGCAACTCTCTCTCCCTGAATTCTTACTGTTCACTATGGGGAACAGATCAGAACTTTAGATTCTACAATTTGGAATAGTTCCTTTTTCTCTGTTACATGGGACATCTGAGGAGGTCTCAAAAATCTAGGAATTACAGAGATGGGACAGGTATTTATGTGGAAATCAAATAAATATACAATTTTATCTCACACCAAGGAGAATGAAGTGTTGTCTAAAAATATTGTGATAGACCCCCAATCCAAAGCAGAAAGAGGCCTGATTACTCAGTGTAAGGTAGGTTACTTATAGAAAAAGAAATTAATGCTCATAGGATGGACTTAAACCCAGATTTCTGATTTGTGCCAAACCCAAATTTTGTGCTGGGACAAGCAGAATATGAATATTTATAAAAGTAAAATCCACCAAGTTGATAACTGGCATCTTAAGGGGTGGTCTGAACTAGATTGCGCCCCCTGGAATTGTGTTACTTTACATAAAACATTCCAGAGAAACAGTTTCTGTGTCAGCCCACATAAAGGCTTCCCCACATGGACACTGTCTCCAAGTCCTATTAGAAGCATCTTGGTAGGTCTGAGGCTTCTGAGAAAGAGGTTTTGTTATGGCAAAATACATAATAGGTTAGCAGCAAAGATAAACTTAGGTTCAACTACTAACTGCTATTTCTGGCTCTGATTGAGGTAGTGTATACTTTGCCTCTGCTTTCAATCCTGTTTCCTGGTCTGTAAAGTGAAGGAAATAGCTACTATAGAGTTTCTTCATGTATTAAATCAACTGTTTATAAATGTGTGAGTTTGTGTGAGCATGCAGAAGGTCAAGTGTTAGGAAGCCTGCCCCCCGGAATAGGCATTGTGTTCCCTCCTTATCTACTCCTTCCCTCTGTTCTTTGCCCTCTTCCACAGAACACAGACACATAGTACTATTTCCATAGGACCTTAGTGACTCCATATCCTTTCCTAACTATATGAATAGCTCTTTTAACATGGATATAGTCAGTTGAAGAGACCTGCTGATGGTATAAGGATCAACTCAGAGAAGTTTGTCTGGCTGTGGGGGAAGAGACCAGAAGCCTGATAAGGTTAGAGTAGTCCAATTTTTCCTCTTGTGTTCTGATGGACAGTACTAGGCAATGAGGTTCCTGCCTTGGGGTTTCTCCTTTTTCTTCATAACCCAGGCCAAATTGTACTCTCTTTATTCTACTTTTGACTAGACCCAGGAAAAAGATAAGCCTTGGCTGAACCAGAAGACAAATGTAGTTTCTGGAACTTGGAATTTGTGCCCAGTGACTTTGTCTCCCTATCTGAAATGTACTTACCCATTGGGAGTGCTGTCCACAGAGCTCTACGCTGTGTTACTGACAGGGGTCACCTCTTGTCTGTGTACCTGGACAAATTTAGTTTAGAGTCAAGGGGAGGGCATAGTCCGGATCTCTTCACTATTTTATCCTGTGTCCTCTTAATCCAGGTGCTGAAAATAGCCAGTTCTTTCCCAAGGGCAGCACAAAGAAACCTAAACATTTTCCCCTGGACCTTCGGTTACCCTGCCTTGGGAGCAGTCTTCAACTCCTAATCCCACTTCACTCCCAGCACTAGATTATAGACTTAACCTCTATTCCCCTGGATGGGGTTCTTGACTGGCTCCAGGTTTCTGACTACCCAACCCCCAAGACGGAGGTATTTTAAGGACTCCAAAGGGGATACTGGGAGAAAGTTCACAAGAGAAGGTTGAAAAACCACCAGCTGTTTGTATAATCCCTATGGATACTTTAGTTATGTTATTTTAAAAAAATCTAAGCTATGGCCTAGGTTTACTTTATATACTATGTATATTTCACCAACATTGTGAATTTCCCTTCTTTTTAAAAAAACATTTTGGGGCACCTGGGTGGCTCATTCGGTTAAGCCTCTGCCTTTGGCTCAGGTCATGATCCCAGGGTCCTGGGATTGAGCCTCATGTTGGGCTCCCTGCTCAGTGGAGAGCCTGATTCTCCTTCTCCCTCTGCCTGCCAGCTCTGCCTATTTGTGCTGTCAAATAAATGGATAAAATATTTAAAAAGCATGTTTTATTAAAGACAAGATTTGTGGGGCACCTGGGTGGCTCAGTTGCTTAAGTGTCTGCCTTCAGCTCTTCACTTGCCTTATTGGCTTTCTAGTTCTTGGGTGCCATTATGAAAGTACAAAGTGACTGTTCATTCTCTAAATGTTAATAAAACTTTGATTTTTTCCATCCAGCTCTAAATCTTCCAACCATCTCTGGGAAGAATCTGTTTTAACATACATTAAGATCCCCAAGTAGTTCAAGGGAGGATGGTCTTCTCTCTGAAGATTCAAATTAAATAACTGTTAACATCTTAAGAAAAACTGGAAATATATAGAAATTTGGATGTAGGAGAGAGGCATCAAACCAGATTTTAAAGCTCTTCCCCCTACCCCTCCGCCAGGTTTGAGATCTAACTGGCATATTACATTTGTTTGAGTTAAGGTGTATAAGGTGATGATTTGGTACATAATGTGTTTTCAGATATTTACTACAATAAGATTAGTTAATACAACCATCACCTCACATGATTACCATTTTTTGATGGTAAGTACACTTAAGATCAACATGCTTAGCAACTTTCAAGATATTGTTAACTACAGTTACCATGTTATAGAGGTGATCCACAAAACTTATTTTTCTTATAACTCAGAGTTTGAATCCTTTGATAAACATCTCATTTCCTTTAACCTTCAGCTGCTGGCAAACACCATTCTACTGTTGCTAGGAGTTTGGCCTTTAAATTCCATATAGAAGTGAGATCATGTGCTATTTGCCTTTCTCTGCATGACTTATTTCGCTTAGCATAAAACCATAAAGGTCCGTCCACACTGTTAAATGGCAGGATTTCTTTTTAATTTTTAAATTTTTTTTATTTAAAGGTTTTTTAAAAATTACTTTTCAGTGTACCAGAATTCACTGTTTATGCATCACACCCAGTGCTCCATGCAATATGTCCCCTCCACAATACCCACCACCAGGCTGGCCCAACTTCCCACCCCCTGCAGGATTTCTTTTTTATGGTTTTATTGCTTATACCATTTTCTCTTACTGCTATGAGGTATTTGTTCTTCAGTCAACCCTTATGAGGGCACTTATGAGTGCTAAGTACCAAGCAGAAAGATCTCACTGCTAGTATACAAAACTCCAATCACATGAGAAAATGTATGGTAAGGCTATTTTCCCAACCAAGGGTGAGGGACGGGGTGGGAGGAAGGAAGGAAGAGACTGAGAATGAGAGTGAGCCACCACTGGAACATATTCTGTGTGGCTTAGGCACATGTTCTTTTCTTTGCACCAGGTAGCCCCATGGGTGAAAATCTGCTTCTCTGAGTATCATCCACTAGTCCTAGATCAGTTCTTTAATTGATGGATTCATTGTACAGGTCTATGATTTATTTGTCCTTAGTATGGATAACACTAAAGTAGTAAGTTATCTTATTGTAGCATTAGGGAAGGAAGAACATTCTGTCTTTCAGAACTGAACAAAGTTTTTGTTATATTGTGTATATCATTGTTGAATAATGGGCTACATGTCTCATAAAATAGATTAGATGGTAATCACATACCAGGTATATGATTAAGCCCAGATATGTGATTAAAAAATCACCACCACCACCAAAAAAACAGGACACATATTATAGATCTCTTTAACCATTTCTGGAATCTCTATATGATCCAGCAACTCTACTTCTGGGTGTATACACACAAAGTAGATGAAAACAGGATAACAGATGTATGTATTTCCATGTTTACTACAGAATTATTCACAATAGCCAAGATAATGGAGACAAATTAAGTGCCTATCAATGGATGAATGGATAAGGATGTGATCACATACACACAGGAATATTATTCAGCCATGAGAAAGGAGAACATCCTGGCATTTGTAGCAATATGAATGTACCTTGAAGGCATTCTCAGTGAGGCAAGTCAGAAAGAGACAAATACTGTATGACATATATCCACATATCATATATAGATAGGATATATATGATATGTGGGCTCTAAAAAAGCTAAACTCAAAAGTACAACATAGTTTGGTAGAGAATGGGTGTGCGTGTGTGTGTGTGTGTGTGTGTGTGAAGGAGAAAAGATGAGTGTTTAAAAGGTACAAACTTTCAGGGCACGTGGGTGGCTCAGTGCGTTAAGCTTCTGCCTTCGGCTTAGGTTGTGATCTCAAGAGTCCTGGGATCCAGCCCCACATTGGGCTCTCTGCTCAGCAGGGAGCCTGCTTCCCCTCCCTCCCCAGCCTCCGCCTGCCTCTCTGCCTATTTGTGATCTCTGTCTGTCAAATACATAAATAAAATCTTAAAAAAGGTACAAACTTTCAATGAGTAGTAAATAAGTCCTAGAAATCTAATGCACAGCAGTGAATATGGACAATATTGTATTATAACCAAAGCTGCTAAGAGACTGGATCTTAATTATTTCAACCAATGAAAAAATTATGTGATGTAATAGAAATAGCTAATTATCGGGGTGCCTGGGTGGCTCAGTGGGTTGGGCCTCTGCCTTTGGCTCGGGTCATGATCCTGGGGTCCTGGGATCGAACCCCGCATCAGGCTCTCTGTTCAGCGGGGAGCCTGCTTCCTCCTCTCTGCCTACTTCTCTGCCTACTTGTGATCTCTGTCAAATAAATAAATAAAATCTAAAAAAAAAAGAAATAGCTAATTATCACTGCAATGTCAGTCACAGCAAAGCATATAAATATATCAACATGTTCACTATGTGACATAATATGTAAACTTAAATTTCAATTAAAAAATTGCTGTTTACCCCAAACTACTAGAACTCATACAGCAATTCAGTAACGTGGTAGGATACAAAGTCAATGTACAGAAATCAGTGACTTTCTTATACACTAACAATGAAAATACAGAAAGGGAAATTAGAGAATCGATTCCATTTACTATAGCACCAAGAACCATAAGATACCTGGGATTAAACCTAACCAAAGAGGTAAAGGATCTGTACTCGAGGAACTACAGAACACTCCTGAAAGAAATGAAGACATAAAAAGATGGAAGACCATTCCATGTTCTTGGATCGGAAGAATAAACATTGTTAAAATGTCTATACTACCTAGAGCAATCTATACTTTTAATGCCATTCCCATCAAAATCCACCGGTATTTTTCAAAGAGCTGGAGCAAATAATCCTAAAATTTGTATGGAATCAGAGGAGACCCTGAATCGCTAAGGCAATTTTGAAAAACAAAAATAAAACTGGTGGCATCTCATTACCTGATTTCAAGCTTTACTACAAAGCTGTGATCACCAAGACAGCATGGTACTGGCATCAAAACAGACACATAGACCAAT
>PISX010029017.1:0-20649 GCA_004024625.1 Mellivora capensis | reverse complement strand
TTTTCCTCAACATCTAGTATTTATACAGTTGATCTCATCTAGCCTTTGGCATGTATATTTTCAGATTCTCACTTTGGGGAATATTGCTCTACCCGGTAAGACTCATTAATAAGTCCAGGGCGCCAGGGTGGCTCAGTTGGTTGGGCAACTGCCTTCAGCTCGGGTCATGATCCTGGTGTCCTGGGATCGAGTCCTATATCGGGCTCCCAGCTCCTCGGGGAGTCTGCTTCTCCCTCTGACCTTCTCTCCTCTCATGTTCTCTCTCACTGTCTCTTTCAAATAAATAAATAAAATCTTTAAAAAAAAATAATACCCAAGTCCAAGCATTTCAATTGTATTGGAGTTTCATTGTATTTCTTAAAAGAGAGAGAACACGCAAGCAAGAGCATCAAAACCTTTTCTAAAGACCTGCTTTGCAGCGTTCTGCTGCAACTCTTTGGCCCTCCATGGCTGGGGAATGTTTATCTATGTATTTATGTAATATGTGACCCCACAGTATCCAAGTACCTGGAAAATCTAATTAGCCTGCTCTTGATGGACTGTGCAGGGTAATGCCATAGTCCTTAGTCTGATGATCTTCATCTCCTGCAGCGTGCTCACTGATATGAAAATGAAGACACAGTGAGAGTTTCCATGAGCAGCTGCCCAACAGGCTTCTTATGGTATCTTGTCCACACAGAATAATTGCCTATAAGTGAGGAGGGCTCTCTACCAATCAAGGGCTGGGAAGTCTGTTGCACCCGAGGGGAAATCACAGCAGCACGTTTTAGGTCTATAGCCCAGTTACACCATTAGAGGCAGAGCATTTCTCAGCCCCTGCTGGGGAGAGCCCACCAGCAAGCCTCACTGCCTAGTTAGAGACTAGAACAAAAGCACCAGGAAGAGGAAATGTAAGACATGCTTTGTTTTGTTTTCTTAGCGTTTAGCAAAAGGCTGCCACCACATTTGGCACTGGCTTTGAACGTGTATCAGATCCATCCTACGGGGATGGTCTAATGTGCCATTTGTGCAAGTTGGGAGAATTGGATTGAAACAGTGATTCATAAACCTGAGCCAAAGGAGGTTTACTGACAAAGAAGGGAACTGATAAGAGCTTACACTTTCTGGCCCCTCACTAGAAAAAGCCTCTTCTAAGGTCCTGTATTCTTAATTTGGTGGGTTTTAGTTTGTATTCTGTGTCTAAATGAGGGCTCCAAGAGTTGCATAAGCTTCAAGCTCCGTAAAATTGGGATCTGCCCCTGGTCTTGGGCCGAAAGTTGTTCCCCGGGGCTGAGCACACCTGCTCCCGTCTAGACTGCCCATCAAGAGACTACCCTTTCCAGCCTCGTTAGACAGAAGCTAGGAGGAGGCCACGTGACCAGGATTTTGTCCGTGGGATGTGAACAGAAGTAATATGAGCAACTGCTGGGTTTTCCCTTTTCTAAGGGTGTACACTCCCCTTTTTGCCTTTCTCCTCTTTCCGTTGACTAGCAAAAAGCATTAATGAGAGCAGCCACCTTGGGACCCAAAGAAGGAAGCCACGTGTTCACGGTAAGGACAGACCACTTACATCTGGACTGTTACTTGGGAGGGATATATGCTCATGTTTATTGAAGCCTCTACACTTTCGAGGTCTGTTGGTTGCCGCAGCAAGGTCTGTACCCTTCACTGCCAATAGGTCCCACTGGGTCAGGACTTATCTTCCAAGGCAATGTAAAACCGAGGGAGAGTTGGCACCATAAGGCTGAGTCAGAGCCTTCGAAGGTCCTTGAAGAGTCAGAAGCTGATACAGACGCGAGCGACCAGGCAGGGAATCATGATTAAGAGAGGACTCAGAGTCAGGAACCTGGTAGACACAGGACAAAAGTGGGGGCAAGGAAGTCCTAGAGAAGTGCCTCTTGGTGCCCCTGGCTCGAAACTGGGGCGTAGGCAGGTCATTGAGAGGGGCCTGTGAGTCAAGTCAAGTCGTCAGGCTTTGTATCACATGGATCCCCTCCCCCGCAACAGCCTCAGCTGAGAGAACCAAGGACGAGAAACTGATCCTAAGCCACCATTTATAGGCTGTCCCGTAGCCCCGCAATGTTCTTCACGCAGGTGGGTTCTACTCTGCACAGGACTGATTGTCCTAATCACACTCTTTCTTATATGGAGTGTGAAGCAGAGACCTGAGCACTTGGCCGTGGGGGTAGAAACCAAAAAACACTAAGGAAGAAGACAATAAGAAAACAGTAAGACAAGCCACCACTCTTAGGCTCCTTGACCTTCGGAAGGAGGATCAGCTCCACTACCATATCCCATACTTTGCTGGGTCTTCATGAGATTACCTGGCTTTGTAGCTCTGAGAAGGCTCTCGCCATCTTTACTTCCCTGTGTAACCATCCAATAAACCCCTTTAACTGAAATAAGCTGAGCCGATTTAAAGGTCCAAAGAAAGCTGAGATAGCAGGAAAACCTGCATTGTATCTCCGGCGAATTTCCAATTTCGAGCTCAATCTGGATTCACTATCTTCATGACAGAGCTACCAAATAACGGAGAACAAAAGTGAAGCCAGAGGTATTTTATGGGGGGTCACAAAGGTATGATACTGAAGTCGTACAAGTCTGGAAAGGGATGGAGCGTGCGTGTCCCTTCTCTGTGATTCGTCCGGACGAGCCCCACAGCAGAACAATGCTGTGTCATTGCTCATGTTCACAGCAGATATAAATTTGCAATAGTTTACGTGTATTTGGTCTCACTGCTGGAAGAGCTGCCGGAACATCACATGCTATTCTGGTTCCTTCCCGTGAACGCCAGCTCTGCCAGAGGGAGGGGGAGAGCTTTTACACCCCGTTCCAAAGAGGTCTACATTAAGCCATTTTCCTGAAAAGGAAAGATGATCTCTCCAGTGACACCTGGCAGGCGTCTATGAGGCTCACAGCCATTTCACCTTATCTGATTTGTCCTCACAACTCTTCGGAGAGAAAGATGAGTGAGCGGCAGAAGCATTCTTTCAATTTCAGAAAATGAGGTCCTCTAGCCCTCCTGCCTTATCTCTCACTTTTCTTCTAGGCCCAATCTCATCTGCTGCTCAGTCAGCCTTTTCAACATCTTTGTTTGTGCTCTGGGGCTACGTGCTCTGGGGACATGGTCTCTGTGTCTGACTATCCATCCTCGGTCAGTCAAGACTAGCTTCATCCCAGGTCCTGTTAGAGTTGAAAGGGGAGAGGTGCGGTGGACACTCTTTCTCGGGCCACTAGAAAGGGCTGGCACGTACGGCCCCATTGCCCCACAAGACATCTGCAAACGTAACATGTTCCCAACCAAGTATTAAGCACCTAGAGCAGGGGTCAGCAGACTCTGGCCTGGTGGAGAAAATCTAACCTGATGCCTACTTTTGTGAAATGACGTTTTATCGGAATTCAGTCATACCTATTTGTTTCCATCTATGATTGCTCTGATGGTTCAAAAGCAGAGCTGGGTAGCTGCTTGCAAAGCCTCAGTTATGTACTCTCTGGTCTTTTCAACAAGTCGGCTGATCCCTGACAGAGAGGAAAGGGACGGTGCCCAATCTTGCATCCAACACCGTAGAAACACCTTCCAGAAGGCGGTATGGAAGGAGGTGCAGGGAGATTCAAGGAGTTGCCCTCAAATCACATTTTGCATCATGAGATACGAGGAAGAATGGGATTGAAATCAGAATATGCTCAGGTTTGACAAACTCAGGTAAGGAGGCTGAGGATATAAGGACTGGGAAAAGGCTTGTGCTAGTTACCTGCTGCTGGGTTACAACTCCCCCTAAACCTAAGGGCTTACAACAACCATTTCATTGTATCTCACAATTTCATGGGCTGGAAATTTGGGTGGGGTTTGGCTAGGTGACCCTTCTGTTCCACGTGGCACCCAGCTGAAAGTTGGGCTGGTTGGAAAGGGCAAATTCAGTTTTACTACTTGCCTGGTGCCTTGGTGGGAGCAATCGTAAGGCTGGGCTCAGCGGTGGTTGTCCCCGGGAGCATCTGCTTGTGGACTTTCCAGCATGGTGGCCTCAGTATGGTCAAGTTTCTTATGTGGTAGCTTGGGCCTCTGAAAGCAAGTTCTCCAGTGAATAAGAAAAAACTGCCTCCTCCTTAATGACCAAAGAAGTCACATTAATACTCCCCCTCTACTCCATTGTTTGAAGTGGTCATGAGCCTGCCCAGATTCAGGGAAAGGGTGTCGCAGAATTTGTGGCCATGGCTTAACACCAGCCCAGGAGAGGAGAGGATGGAGAAGCTGGGGGCAGGTAACCAACATTCACTAAAGGCTTTGCCTAGTCATTTCACCACAACCTGGTGAGAAAGGTATGATTATTCTCATTGGACAGCTAAAAAACACCCTCCAAGATGAAATGATTTATAATTAACTTACACAAAATGACTGGGCTAGTGAGTTACCAAGTTGCAATTTCAATCCAGATCCGTCTAATTCTAACGCTGGAAATTTTCCATTATACACGATGGCTGTCATAAAGAAGTGAAGGAGAGTTGACCATGGCAAACAAGGCGATGATGGGTGTTAAGGGGGGGAAGAAAAAGGTCTTACCTTCTTGCTCTTGGGAATTAGTCACTGGCAGCCAAAGGGGCCTGGGGGTCCTCCCGAGGAGAAAGAACCCATAATAATACCCCCGGGAACCCCAGTCCCAGAGGCTCCAGATGTCCCTGTCTCTTCTCCAACTCCTGGTCAGCTATTCCCGGCAGTCTCTGCCTGAGGTCACACACCTTGGACAGGTAAAAGGGTGATGTTGATGCGACACCTCTCCTGTGTAGGAGGCAACTCTTACATCTCTACAAACGCACCTGTACGCCCCTCCCCCTTTGAGGTTCACCCTCACACACATTTTCCCAGGGTGAGCTTCCGTTCCTCCTGCCCTCCTCGGACCCCAGAGCAGCGAGGAAGCCTTCCAGTTTCCAGGTCTGCCTGTCAGGGGCTCAGAAGTCACTACTCTGTTACTCTGTCCAACGAGTAAACAGCTGCACAGCCTGAAAAATCCACAACTATTCTCGGGTCCTTGGAGGGCACAGGCCAAACCACTGCCCCCAGGACCGGAGAGACAAGGGTGTAGAGGGAGTCATGGCTTCCCAAAGCTGAGACTCACAAGGGGACGCTGCCACAGGAACCGGTGTGGGGAGGAGAAACTGGACTGCCACTGGAGCTGCTGCAGGCTCACTGGGGACTAATAGAGTTGAACACTCCAGGGGGACCTACTGGGCGTCTCTAAAATATTGGGAACTTCAACCTCCAGGAGCTCAAAAAGGTTCCCACTTCATGGAGAAAAATCCCCTTGGGCTTCCAGCAGGGGGAAGGGGGAAGGAACCATTCTGAAATAAACCAGAGTACGCTGTTCTTTTATTATTATTATTATTATTATTATTAAAGATTTTTATTTATTTGACAGAGAGAGAGAGAGAAAGAGCTAGAAAGCACAGAGGGAGAGTGAGAGGGCAAAGCGGACTCCCCACTGAGCAGAGAGCCTGATGTGAGACTCAATCCCAGGACCCTGAGAACTTGACCTGAGCCGAAGGCAGACACTTAACTGACTGAGCCACCCAGGCACCCGCAGAGCACTCTGTTGTTTACCAGGTGTGCCCTCAGGAACCTGACCTGTCGGGGTATTATTTGTCTAAAAGACCTGAGAGGGAACTACCCAACCCTAGGCCAGTCTAGCCATCCTGCCCCACCTAAGAGAGGAAAAAAAAAACTGTGAAACACGTGTGAAGTTGAGTCCAGAGGCCCAGCTCACTAAAAGACTGAGAACTAATCAGAGGACTGGAGAAGGCTTCCCTACCCTACACCTCCCCACCATATTACTAAATGCCTATTTACAGCAGCAGTTCCTTCTACCCAGTACATCCTATCTGGCTATCAAGAAAAAATTACAAGGCGTACTAAAAGACAAAAAAAACACAAATTGAAGAGACAGAGCAAGTATCAGAACCAGACATGGTAGGGTTGTTGGAAATTCCAGACCAGCGGGTCCTCACTGACTGTTTCCCTGCTTCTTCTGATGGTGAGGAGATGGTGTAGCATGACAGGTCAGTGGCTGGGCATCTCCTGTATCCTTTACTAGATCCTCACAACAAATTGATAAACACATAAAATCCAGATGTATATTTGTTCTGCTCTTGATTTTTATTTCAGTAATATCAATGTGAATCAGGGCTATTTGCAAAGTTCTTTTGGTACAAAACTGTGTTAATAACAATGTTATGTCTTAATTAATTGAGGGTATTCATATCTTATATTTAACCAAAATCAAAAGGCAATTTTAATGTTGTGTTGCTTTATAAACTCTGAAAAGTTATCATATTCACTTAGAGTTTGTTGGCTCTACCTGAATTACCAAAATCGGGACCAAATGCATTTCTCTAATGTAATTATTGGTGGCATTAGTAGAGGAAAATAAAGTCTCGGGTCTTTTTTTTTTTTTTTCCTCCAGCAGATGTCAAAAACAAATTCCTGGTTTTATGAAAGGGCTAACTATCAGAATGTTGACAGAATCCCGTAACTATGAGAAATGGGAAATTTTTAAAACAATCTGATCTCAAGTCAAGTTTTCTTTATATTATAATCTCTGTGACTTCAACCTAGGATGTTCAAACTCATACGGAACCTTTGCTGGGGCAGAGGAGTCACATGTTCTCTGCTGGTTTCTTGGCCCTAGTACCTCACTGATATTTTACACTCACTGGCTTTAATCACGATAGTAGACTCCTACAAACCCCCGTCGTTTCCATGATGGCCAACCTAAGTCTCCATTAATACAATAACAGAGGGACTAAAATTTAACTCTGAAAAAAGGCTTCCAATGGCAAATTATGACCCCACAGGACTTTGACACTAGGACAGTGGCAGACACAGCCCTGTGACAGACCCATCGAACAGTGGCCAGTCCCTAGAGGTCAATAAAATTCAAGTTCTCTAACTCAAGGGAATTGCTTAGCAATTACAGACACACAAATGCCATGTAAGCAAAATATACTTAAATCCTTTTGGGGGGGTTATAATATTAAGAAAAAAATAACACTCAAATATCCTTATTGAGCACTGAGAACTAAGAACGTGTCTTTACATCTCTAGGGGAATAAGGACCACAGCTGAGAGACCACTGCTCTAAAGCATTTTGCCAGGAGTATTCACTGTCTGGACTTTATCTTCCTTCCTTCCTGGCTATTTCCAATCTCCAGTTTGTTTCCTCTCTGCTTCCCCAGTGCTCGCTCTTTACACAACACATTGACTTTTCTTCTCCCTCTTGTTCACTTCTGTTCTTCCTGTGGGGGCAGCTGCTCAGCCTAATCTGGCCCTCTTCCTCTTGAGTGGACATTCTCTTGGCAATTACCCAAGAGGCTTCACGACAGTGAGTGTTTTCCTCAACTCATGAGAAATGTTGGCACAAAGACATCAAGAGATTTGCTTGAAGCCACTCCTAGGCCAGGGACCAAGTCCACCCCTCTCACCTCTTTTTCCACATTCATTCCCATAGACTTTCCTGGGTCTCCGAAGTCCTTACTACACACTTTGGCGAGCACCAGTCTCTGAAAAGACATAGTGCCAATATGGCGGGTGTGGGGGTGTCACAGTACTTTTTTTGGTTGTCATTTATTAGGATCAGTGGCATGTAAACATTTTTTTTTTTACAATTGTGGTAAGATAGACATAACATAAAATTTTATCATTGCAACCATTTTTAAGTGTATAACTCGATAGTATTAAGAATGTTCACATTGTTGTGCAACCCCTCTCCAGAATTTTTTTTCATCTTGCAAAACTGAAATTCTATACCCGTTGAAAAACTCCCCGTGACTCTCACCTCCCACAGCCCCCGGCAACCACCATCCTACTTTCTGTGTCCATGAATTTGACTACTTTAGGTATTTCGTACAAATGGAATAATACAGGTTTTTACTTTTTGTGATCTGCCCTTCTCCCTTTGACATAAAATAACCTCTCCCCCTGCTCCCTGAACATACACATACCAGATTAGTCTCAGATATTCATGAGCCTTGGAAACAGTAGTTGGGGCTGTATGTAAAGATCTCTCCTGTTCTGAAGTCCCACATACCCCGGTTCCCATCATGCTGATCTGTCAACAAGTTGAAATATTGACTCCATTCCTTTTGGTTTCCCAGGCTGAAAGTGATTTGATTAAACCTGAAGGACACAACTCTTCTCATCTATGAAATGATGAGCAAGGTTTTTTACCCTTATTTGGGTAAGAACTTTTGAGAACGTGATGAAAATTATATACCCTTTCCCAGAAAAATACACAGGCATACATACTTTTGCATAGAGTTTCTGGGGTTTATATGCCCTGATTTAATTTTAGTCCCCTCAAGATCAGACCCTAAGATAAAGGGATCTGGGTATAAGTAGTTTATTTGGGAGGTAATCCCAGGAAACATGAAGAGGTAAACCAGAGAAGGGAAGAAACCCAATAAAGGATGAACTTGTTAACTAGCAGGTACCACTGTGGATAATAGAGGCTCAGTTTGCTGGAGATCCTCCAAGACAACGTGCAGAACATACCTTGAAACTGTGGAGTTAACCCTCCAGCTATCTTAGCCTGCTATGCTCTTTGGTAAGCATGGTCCTCCAGATGCAAAAAACCCCAAGGCAGAAGAGACAGGTATTTAAGAAGGTTTTAAGTTATATGGAAATTGTTCATTGAAGTTGAAGGTAACCCCAGGGCATGTAGGTAGGGCACTAACCCTGACATAGATCCATGTAGGTAGGGCACTAACCCTGGCATAGATCCTTGAAAGCCCAACCATCCATGCATAGTAGTAAGAGTCTTTGGAATAGATTTTCTAATATGACTTTCAGCTGCAATAGCCTGTTTTTCTGTTCAAGCAGTGGATAGCTTGCTTGCTTGCACTCTCAGGCCTAATTTTTTGTGCAGACATTCAAGTAAGTCCTCTTCCCAGCTGAACACAGCCTCAGCTGTGCATGGGATCCAGCTATCATTAGGTTCATTTTGACAATAGTGAGCAGCAAAGCCTGACCCAGTGGGCTCATTGCTTAATTCCATGGTTTGCGAGCATGACGTGCGTGGAGGGGATCTGCAAAAAGCTAAATGGTAATGGTCTCACTGCCATTCTCTGTTACTCACTTCCTCTGCCTTACAGTTAAAGCCCACAGAGGAGGTGGTCAATTTCAATAAGTAACAGACCACCAACAACATGGGGACCTTCATGATGAAATAAATACAAGTGAGAAAAAAGTCTCAAGCATGAGCATCAGGACTTTTTGGAGGTGGTTTTCCCAACCATCACCTTGCAGGAGGTGGGAGAGAGCAAGAACAATTAGACAAAAGAGCTGAGATCTTGGATTCTGTGAAGGATTGAGATGGACCCCTCCAAAAGATGTTGAAGTCCTAACCGTAGTATCTCTGAATGTGACCTTCTTTGGAAATAATCTTTGGAGATAATCAAGTTACTGAGGCCATTAGGGTGGGCCCCAGTGTAATATGGGATCCTCATAAAGAGAAATTTAGGCCCAGAGACAAACACCCATGGAAGGAACGCCGTGTGAAGACTCAGGGAGAATACCATCTACAAGCCAAAGAACACCTAGGAGTGGATTCTCCCTCACAGCCCTCAGAAGGAAGAAACACTGCTGCCCTCTACCTTTCTCCACCACTTTATGGAGCTCACCCCTTGAAGATTTCTATATCCTCTCTCCCCCTTGTCCTGACTGTGTTGAAGGTCCTCCCATGAACCTGTGACACCTAGACTTTATACCACCAGAGGATTTGTCCCTGTGCATTGTAGTTACCTCCCCAATGGTCTCCCAACTAGCTTGTTCATCTCTTTGAGATGAAGGACTGGGTCTTTTCCATTATTGCTTCCCCAGCATCAGATACTATACCTGATGCATTGTAGGGAGGCTAAGGAACAAACATCTATACTACAGTACTTATTTCTACAACTGGTCACGTAGTCATAGCTGGTACTTACTACTTTCCTCTTTCGCTACCAGAGTCCATATTTTCTTTTTCCCTCAGCAGGCAGTGCAGCTAGTCCTAATGCTTACATAATCGAGCCTTCATTCCAGAAGGGTCTGTGTCATGAGCAATCCTGGTTGTATTGGATGTTGTAGTAGCCTAAAAGAGGTCCTATGTTCCAGACATACTCTTCCCTAACCCCACTTTTCCTTCATGGTCAGAATTGACCAGTCACCCCAGTCAGTAAGTATTAAGAGTTTTTTCAAGGCTGGGGGAGTTAACGAACTCTTCTTTGGCATGAGTTGCCTAAAATGATCAGTAGAGCATGTCAGGTTCCAATTGAAAACCCACTGCTATTTCCTGGTGGGAGCATTTCTCCCTTGGGATGCTTCTCTAAATCAACAGATCCCAAAGTCTGGGGGGCAAAAACCAAACATTTTAGTAATGGATCACTAGGGATAGTGGAGAAAAGAGGCATTCCCATCTCTACCCTTTGATGCCCAGCTATAAGAGAAATATACTGGTTGGTAACCATGTATATATATATGGTAACCATATATATATGATGGTAGCCATCATATATATATATGATGGGGAGTGGTGAAGAAATGTTGGGTAGATTTTTAATATAGATTGAATTTCTCTAATGGTTCTAAGTCCATTTGTGTTTCTACTTTTTTCTCAATCAGTTATATAAAATTACATTTTCTGGGGAAATTCATATTGTTTAAACTTTTAAATTTATTTGTTTAAAGTTCACATTTCTCCTTTATAATTTTAATATTTGTTTTATCTAAGTTTATATTCCCTGTTCCATCTTAATACATATATTTGTGCTCTATCTCTTTTTTATTTTTTCTAACTTTGCCTAAATTGCATCTACCTTATTAAACTTACAATATTCGATTTGGTTGTTCATCTCTGTTGTATTTAATAGCAGGAAATACTTATGGTTTACATGTGATTAGATTTCCCTAAGTAATCCTGACCTTCTCCCTCATTCCTTACTCTGCACAGAGGTGAACTTGAATACCCGTTGTTGGAACTCATTTCTTGGTCAAGTGAATGTAAGCCATCAAAAATCTTAAACACCAGGAATTGAATCTCTTTCTACTCTCCAAACCAGTGCAGTCCTAGGTGACTGCATCTGGTACTCTCTAGCATGTCTTTTCCAAGTTCTGCAAATGGAGGCTGGGCAGAGGGTACTAGTAGACCCATTTGGCTCCCACTCTAAGTCACACCCTCTAAGTAGTGTATCATTAGTAAAGGAGATAATGTGATCTTCATATCTGACGTTTTGTTGCTCTCTCAATGGACTCAGTTAGAGAGAGAACACCGAAGTCATTTATTCAGCTCTCAGGCTCCAACATTTCTGTTTTCAATTTCATTAATTTGTGTTCTTCCCTATTACGTGCTCCCCTCTTTCTTTGGATGTACAATAGTCAGTGAAATTAAAACTCCAGTCCTTTGAGTTTTAATTTAAATTCCAGTTAGTTAATATACAATGTAACATTAGTTTCAGGTGAGGAATTTAGTGATTCATCACTTACATACAACACCCAGTGCTCATCACAACCAGTGCTCTCCTTAACGCCCATCACCCATTTAACTTCCACCCCTCCCCACCGGCCACCTCTTCTCCAGCAACTCTCACTTTGTTCTCTATAGTTAAGAGTCATGAAAAAATGGAAAAACATTCCATGCTCATGGATTGGAAGAAGAAATATTGTGAAAATGTATGCTACCTAAAACAATCTACACATTTAATGCAATCCCTATCAAAATACCACCAGCATTTTTCACAGAACTAGAACAAACAACCCTAAAATTTGTCTGGAACCACAAAAGACCCTGAATAGCCAAAGCAATCTTGAAAAAGAAAAACAAAGCTGGAGCCATCACAATTCCAGACTTCAAGTTGTATTACAAAGCTGCAGTGATCAAGACAGTATGGTACGGGCACAAAAATAGACACACCGATCAATGGAAGAGAAGAGAAAACCCAGAAAGGGAGCTAACAATTCCTTGGTCAACCAGTCTTTGACAAAGCAGTAAAGAATATTCAATGGGAAAAAGGCAGTCTCTTCAACAAATGGGTGTTGGGAAAACTGGACAGTCACATGCAGAAGGATGAATCTGGGCCACTTTCTTGCACCGTACACAAAAATAAATTCAAAATGAATGAAAGACCCAAGTATGAGACAGGAAACCATCAAAATCCTAAAGAACATGGGCAGTAACCTCTTTGACCTCAGTGGTAGCAACTTCTTACTAGTTATGTCTGCAGAGACAAGGGAAACAAAAGCAAACACAAGCTACTGGGAACTTCATCAAGATAAAAAGCTTCTGCACAGTGAAGGAAGCAATCAACAAAACTAAAAGGCAGCTTTTAATGGGAGGAGACATTTGCAAATGACTACTGTTTCATTTTAAATAATTCTGATTTCCACTATAATTTCCTCTTTGACTATGAATACCAATCTGTTCTTTAAAAATTATTTTTTAATTTTATTTATGGAGAATAGCACATCATAAGGATGTAGTTCTTGGTAACTCTAAAAAACACTTTAATTCGTAAAGGAAAATGCTCTTTATAAGAATATTTAAGGAAAAATCAAGAAATCAATCATAACGTACAGCTCTTAATATATCAACCCAAAATAATTTAAAGAGGCAATATCAATATTTTTCTAATTCTGAATCCCTCCCCTTTAGGCTCCATAATTTATGTGCTTCCTTGAACATTTTTTGTTTAATTTAATAATTAAAAATTTTTATTAGTTTCAGAGGTAAAATTTAGTGATCAGTTGCATATCACACCCAGCGCTCATTACTTCAAGTGCCCATGTTAACATCCATCACCCAGTTATCCCTTCCCCTCACCCACCTCCCCTCCAGCAACCCTCAGTTTGTTCCCTAGAGTTCAGTGTCTCTTATGGTTTGTATCCCTTTCAATCATCATCCTATTTTATTTTTCCTTCCTTTCCCCTATGTTTGTGTTGTTTCTTACATTCCATGTATGAATGAAGTCATATGGTATGTGTCTTTCTCTGGCTGACTTATTTCGCTTAACATAATACCCTCTACTTCCATCCACGTCGCTGCAAAAGCAAGCTTCATTCTTTTTGATGGCTGAGTAATATTCCATTATGTGTATGTGTGTGTTATATTCCATTGTGTGTGTGTATGTGTGTGTGTGTGTGTGTATCTTACACCTCCTTTATCCATTCATCTGTTGATGTCCACAAAAAATTTTTTTAATCTAAGCTCTAGGCCTAATGTGGGGTTTGAACTCATGACCCTGAGATCAAGAGTCACATGTTCTACCAACTGAGTCAGCCAAGGACCCCTACTTGAATGTTTTTTAAATGATATTTTCCCCATCTTGATATCCCAAAGGTAATATTTTAAATCATTCTAGTTTCTTAAAGTTAGCATTTTATATGATATTAAAAATAAAACAGATCGGGGTGCCTGGGCGGCTTCAGTGGGTTAAGGCCTCTGCCTTCGGCTCAGGTCATGATCTCGGGGTCCTGGGATGGAGTCCCGCATCCGGCTCTCTGCTCAGTGGGGAGCCTGCTTCCCCCTCTTTCTCTCTGCTGCCTCTCTGCCTACTTGTGATCTCTGTCAAATAAATAAATAAAATCTTAAAAAAATAAATAAAATAGATCTAAAGTGTATATAAACAATGGATCTTGGAACACTGCATCAAAAACAAATGATTTTATGGTGACTAACATAACTCAATAAAAATTTAAAAAATAAAGTGGACACCTTGCTACACATTTGAAAACAAAATTTGTATTCATTTTCCCCTGGCAGAAGATTCATTTAGGTTCAGAGGCCTATTGTCATGCCTTCATAGCTTTCCTGACCATGATTTGAAAAGAAGTCAAGTTGAATGCCACTTCCTTACCATGGACTATCATTTTTTAAAAACCACCGTTATAATAAAAATAAAAGTATATTTTGACACGTTTAAGAGATCTCTTCTACATAAGGATTTCTCCCCAGTAATCATGTTACCAATAGAAAGAACTCTTCATCACTGTTTCTGATCTAACTGGTCATTATATGTTGTTCTGCCTAATTAATACCCACGTCATCCCCACTCCCTTCTCCCGAGTTTTCCAGGTGTCTTTGATGTCCTAACCAACAAGACAACAAATTGTGTCCAGCCATGATACTTTATTTTAAAGACTGTGCCTGTGTGTGTATATTTTAACTTACCAAGAGAAATTAGACATCCAAAGATAACAATAATCCCTTGACCTCGATATCACTAAGTAGTCTGTGTTTACATGTTTCTGATTGTGTTTTTTTAGCACTTTGAATAAGGAATCAAATAAGATCCATTCGTGGTAATCGGTGCATAGGTCTCCTAAATTTCTTTTAATCTATAGATCCCTCCTCCTTTTTTTTTTTTCTGGAAACTTTATTGTTGAGGAACCTGGTTTATTTGTTCTATACAAGCATGTACTTCTGCATCCCCAGTACAACAATTTGTTTCAATTATTTTTGCTTTTGGTAGTCTACAGTTAAACTATGATGTGTCCAATTCTGACTTTCTACTCTGTCCTTCTGAAGCACCAATGCCATGTGTTAGACTTTCTCATTCTTTCAATGCTTTTCTTACCAGCTTTAAAACTTTTTTTTTCTTTTCTTTTTTTTTATATTCTGATTTTTTTTATTATTTTTTTTTAATTTCTTTTCAGCGTAACAGAATTCATCTCTTTCTCAGAGCTCCTTTCGAAGTAATGTCTTCTGATCTGTATTCCAATTGTTTGTGTTCTTTTCACCTGCATTCAACTTGTATTATTCTCTCAATATTTTAAAAATTTTATTGACTACATTTAAATTTTTAGAAATTATTTTTTTGTCAATTTTTCAATTCAGCTTGTTCATTTTTCATCTTTTTAAATATTTTTTTTCTTTCTTTTAAGCCTTATTTTAAAAAAGTGTGTAGACACTAACAGAGATTTCATTATCTGAAACCCTGGGAGTCTCCTCCTGCTGTATGTCCCTCCAGAGAGGGTATCATGTACCAGTCACTAAGAAGTATGACACCCCCCCAAAAAAAAAAACTTTAATTTTTATTTTCCAGCTGAAACCTTCCTAAGTAAGTCATGTGGGTCATATAAATTTGAAATTCTAACCCAGGCCTAACCACATGATGTCATTCCTGTGATTATAAATTCTTAGGGTTGATTTCTTTTTTCTCCCCAGCCAGGAAAGAAACCAAGAAGTTTCCTGGTGGTTGGCCTGTGGCATTTGGGCAAAATTATAACTCCTTAGGGGCCTTGGCTTTATGCAGAAATTTCATTTTCAATTCCCAGCTTCACAGGGACCCAAGGCCATTAAAAAACCAGACCCTAAGTAATTGAGACCCTTCTTCCCCTAGCTCCCATAGTGTCAGTCTATTTGCTTATCTCTCTGGTTGTCAATTTCCTGTTTATTTTTGATCACTGATAAGTTCCTTGATTATTTTTATTTACTTATTATTATTTTTTGTAAGTACTACCCAGTTAAGAGAAGTTCTTTTTTTTAATATTTTATTTATTCATTTGACAGAAAGAGATCACAAGTAGGCAGAGAGGCAGGCAGAGAGAGAGGGGGAAGCAGGCTCCCTGCTGAGCAGAGAGCCCGATGCGGGGCTCGATCCCAGCACCCTGAGATCATGACCTGAGCTGAAGGCAGGGGCTTAACCCACTGAGCCACCCAGGCACCCCTAAGAGAAGTTCTTAAGAATTTATCTAAAATTTCTATGTGTTCTATACTAAAAGGGTTTTTCTGACTATGTAGTTTGGCACAATGTCAGACATAGAAATCCACTGGCTAATTCTACTTTTACCAAAAACCTCCTCTAAATCCATATTATCGTAAATATCTAAATTCGCAAGCTAGTCAAAACCCCGAGGCTTTACCTGGAAAGATACTGGTGTGTCCTGAGGATCAGCTATTCTGATTGATGGTTGATGACATCATCAAACATTATGAGTCCTCTGAGAAAATAATTACAGGGATTCTCAAGTGAAGATGGTGGTTCTTAACTACATTTCACAATCAGATGTGCACACTCAAAACATTTATATGATTAATGGCACATCAGTACCCAGCTACAATGGGCACAGGTCCCGAAGGGACTTCTTTGTAACCATCTTCGTTCCTTATACAGTATTCTCGTGGGGTTTTTTTTTTTCAAGATTTTATTTATTTGACATACAGAGATCACAAGTAGGCAGAGAGACAGGCAGAGAGAGAGGGGGAAGCAGGCTTCCCGCTGAGCAGGGAGCCCAATGAGGGGCTCGATCCCAGGACCCTGGGATCATGACCTGAGCTGAAGGCAGAGGCTTTAACCCACTGAGCCACCCAGGTGCTCCCAGTATTCTCATGTTTTATTCCCAGAGAACACTAGTTCTCAGTGACCTGAACCAAAATGTTCCACCACCACCATGACATAATGGACCCCCAATTTTCAGAAAACTCTTAGGTAGTGAATATCAATTTGCTCAATCAAAAAAAATTCCCCACAGTGGATTTCTAATATGTGTGGATCCAGAATTGCTTTGTGGCCATTATTTTAAGATGGATGAATTAGTAGGAAACTTAGAGTGTCAGAAAACCCCATAAACTGAATTTCTTAATGATATCATAAATGTTCTCAGCAATGAAGATGCAGAAACCCACACCAAGTTTATGTAATAAAGTCTTCATTGCCAGAAGTAAACTTTTCTACGAATCTGAGTGTTTCCATCTCTTTAAGGTCCTTTCCAGCTCTCAAATTCCATTTACCTATTTGTGGCCCACCTGGTAACTTTGCTAAAGTTATTCTATGGGGAAACCAGACTATCAATATTTCATTGCATTCTGCAAAGGCCAGTGCTCCCTCTACGTGTCCTGACCCATGGGAAATGTACGAAACAGCATCCCTGAACAGTTTTTCAAAATTTGTTGTTACCAACCATCTGATAATGCAATCACATAAAATCAGGAGAATTTTGATAGCTCTAACATCATAAATATACACCCATCGTGTTTATAAGTTCATTCATGTCATCTAGTTTCAAAGCATTCTCTCAATTAGAGAAACCCAGACTGGCATCTAAAAAAGCCATTCAAAAAATAACTCAAGATATTTACTTGCCTTCTGAGAACACATTAGAATGCAGACCTCTCAAAATTCCTCTTTTATCTCGCACCCACTTTCGACACACACCGCCGCAACGCCCACGCCTCTCTCCTCAGCCCTCCTCGGACTCCTCTCACGCCCTAGCTCAAGCTCCCTCGCTCCTTTCTCCCCCATCCATCTTACTCATGTTGCAGCACAGAAGTCTAACATACTGGACCACCTGGCCACTTGAGTCCGACCCTCAGTGGGTAGAGGAGGCAAACACACGGAGCTGGAAGAAGCAGAACGCTCTTCATCATGAGAACTGGAACACTTACATGCGTGATCGTTTTCCTCTGACACACATGTGTGTACAGGGCTGGAAAGTACTATACATGTTTATAGTAAGCGCCATGTGACGTTTTCTGCGTTACTTAAAGTCCCTGGGTATCAGTTTCCTCACCTGCTGAAAACTGGTATCTATTTTCTAATGTAGTCTGGAAGGTTCAATGAGGTCATACTTGTAGAGAATTTAGGAATCATGCCCGGTACACAGTAAGCACTCAGAAAGTGTTAGTGGTTCTTGTTATCCGATGGCGGTAATCATCTGTAGCAGATACTAATATTGTAGAGACAGAACTCATATTGCTTTATCCGGGTGGTACAATCCACCTTAAACAAGCCTTGGGGTAGTCACACAAGTAAACATTAGAATGGTAATGTTGGTGGTGGCAGATGTAACAAAATTTTACACTTCCCTCCTTTACTGCTTTTTTATTCAAACCATGATAAAGCCATGATATATGTTTGCCTATCAGTGGAAACACTGGTGTTATTATCTTTCTACCTCGTTCAGTAACAGCTAGCTTGTCCCAAGTGTTTATGGTGTACTGGCATTCTACCCAAATTATGTAGTATCTCACTTAACTGCTAACAACTGCAACAGGTAAAGATCATTATTACTTTCATTTTCCAGGTGGGGAAATGGACTCTTCAGAGAGGTTCCTTAAGGGCACCGAAGACATCTTTCTTTGTGTGTCCATTGTCTATCTTGCTGCATCCCACAGACTGGAACTTAATAAAGATTTGTTGGATGGATGAAATAAAGAGTTAAACCTCACTAGACTTTGTTGTGGTCCTGGACCGTATGCCCAAAATAGGTTTTCAAGACCAATGACAGAAGCTGACACAACCATTCTTCAGGAACAAACCCATCTGCCCAGACCATGTTAGGATGGAAACGGAGGCTAAAACTATGAAGCCAGGTGAGCATCTTGGTGGGAGAAACTGTAAGATGCACGGGTATTAGGATTGCCAAGGTGTTCGCGCTATGCCGGATGGCTAGGGTCGCCGAGGAAGAGGTTCCAAGTTAGAGCCAAAGATGCCATCCCACTTGCTTCTTGCCATTTGCATTTCAAGGACCAGGACTGGTGGGCACGGGCTCATGGAATGCTGAAACGGAAGCCGAAGGGCAGTCTGTCCATCAACACACAGAGATACTGCAGTGCTCTCCTGAGACCAGCAGTCTAGGGAGAAGGGCAGGTCCAGGAGACTGGGCAAGGCACCCACCCACCAGGGTTTTCCCAGTGTGGGTTGATGGTGTCTCTTCCTCGTTACCCATAGGGTGATATACAGTGGCTCAGCGGTTCTCAGGATTGTCACAACTCTACTGTTTTGTTCTCGGGGAGCTAGAACTTATCCCTAAGTTGACATGCTGATATGCAGAGCAGCAAATCACCCACTGCTGGATTCCCTTAAAGAAATAGACCTTCCTTCCTTGAGGATTCATTCTAATGGTAGTTCTCAAAGCATGAACCAGCAGCATCAGCATCACCTGGGAGCCAAGGTCAAAGGAATCGTATCGAACAAAGAAAACCATATTTTGAAGAGGGGTAGTGATGGTAAGAGCTTATGCCCTAGCTGGTCTTTTTTTCAGTTTGAATGTATATATGGATGGTCACAGACCTGTTGAAAAAATTCTCAAAATTGCCATTTATTGCTGGGGCTCCAGATTTAAATGAGAGGGAATGAGGCCACAAACTCAGTGGACCATTTAAACAGACTGGTAATAACTGATTTAATGTTGAAAGCTTTATTTAGGGAAAGACTTGCTACTCTCTAAGGATCTGAAAGAGCTGTTGGAGAGACTAAAGGTGAGATCATTTGGATGAAGGTGTTTTGAAGCCATGAAACACCATGAAAATGTTAGTGCCAGGTAGCTGAAAATTTGGCAAGAAACTGGTAAAGGCAAAAGAGAATCAGGGATCCTGATACAGATACAGTCCCTGAGAAAGGGACTAGAGGTCTTCATTCTTCACTTTGCAGGATTTGGGGTGCAAAGACACACACACACACACACACCAAAAACTATGCCAGAGGCTGAGAATAAAATGTCAAACAAAAGCAGACATGGCCCTTGCTTTCATGAAGTTCAATTCTAATAAGGGAGATAGATATTTATCAAATAATTACATAAATGAATGATGAATTACTACACCTAAAAATAGTATCCTGAAGCAAAAGAATATAGTTCTGTGACATCACCTAACAAGGAACCTATTGTAGATTGATGGAAGGAGGGAATAAAGAGGAAAAGAGGGAGTTTTAGGGAGGACTCCCCTAAGACAGTTCTGGTCCAACTGAGACCTGAAGAGTGGATAGAGGTAATTAGGTGGGAGGATAAAGGGTCAGGAAGGAAAGTCCTCTGGACAGAGAGAAAAGTAGAGAAGGGCCCTGGTCAGGAAAGGCCACATGTTGTATATGAACAGTTGAACTCAGGACAGTACATATTGCAGAACATAAGGGCAAAAGTGGGGCAAAGGAAGCTGGTAAGGTAGAGCAGAACCCAGCTATGGGTATCAACTGGAGACTGAGTTCAACTGCTAAAGCCAGAAATTCCACAATAGTGAGTTTAAACCACTGAGGATTTTGTTCCCTCACACAGAAGCCTAGAAGGAGACAGTCAAGTCTTACATGGTGGTTCTACAAAGTCACCAGGACACAGGCTTCCTTTCTCTCTCTGCCTTACCATTCCTAATTCTGGCATCCATCCTCAAGGTCTCAAGATGGCTGCTGGAGCTCCAGCCATCATATTCACATTTCAGGCATGAAGATTTAGAAGTCTTTTTAAAGGGCTTTCCTAGCCACTCCATTTAACAGCTTCTGCTTACATCTTACAGATTATTCCTCTCTGTACAGGAGGTTACCTAAAAATGTCTTGTGTGTGTAAGAGAGACACACACACACATGCCATCCCAACAATATCAGATTTTTACAAGGAGGGGGAAAATGAATATTATGGAAAAGTAGTCTTTACCATACCATATCAGGATTTTGGTTACTTTCTTATGATCAATAGCAAGTCATTGACAAGTTTTCTCAAAGAACACATCATGATTGGCTATAGTAGCAAAAGGAATGGGCCTGGGCTAACAGGACAAATGGGGAAGAAGTACAGGAAAGCAGAACATGATGGCAACATAAGAACTGGAATTGTTTTGAGAGGGAGTTCTGAAATGGAAGTGATGGGAGGTCATGGTGATTAATCAGCTATGATGAGTGAGGGAGAGGAAGACATAGAGGATGATAAACACAGGATGGATTATG
>PISX010029016.1:0-20664 GCA_004024625.1 Mellivora capensis | reverse complement strand
GGAGACAAACCATAAGTGACTCTTAATCTCACAAAACAAACTGAGGGTTGCTGGGGGGAGGGGGTCGGGAAAGGGGGGTGGGGTAATGGACATTGGGGAGGGTATGTGCTATGGTTAGTGCTGTGAAGTGTGTAAACCTGGCGATTCACAGACATGTACCCCTGGGGATAAAAAATTGTTTATAAAAAAATAAAAATTTTTAAAAAATTAAAATATTGTATTTCTACATTTAAAAAAAATACACACAAAAAACATTGTTGTATATTTTTCAATTAAATATCTCTATATTTCACACATCACAGTTGGCTATTATTGTCAGAAGAAAAATAAGAGAGCACATTGTGATGGGGAGAGATGGAATTATCTAAAATATGAAAAATGCCTAGTACAGACAATGACTCTCATTTTCTTGAACCAAAGGGTGTGATGAACTCAACTCCCCACTCTACCTGATATCCACACATGAGAGGGGGTAAATGCCAGTCAAAAACCTCCCCCAAAACCCCTAAATTTCCAGAGGCTTGCTAATTAATAGAGGATATTCATGTGTTAATTCAAATTATTGGTTAATTTGGGGACTTTGAGATACTAAAACAAGTCGAAGGGGTAAGTTTTTAATATTTCAAAGCATATAATTCTTTTAAAGCTGACAAATGCAATGATCATTAAGTGGCAACTTCTGTTTTTCTGAACCCTTGGGTTTTTTTAGAGGATAAGTAGATGAAACTTCAGTACAATCTTTAAACAGGGTAATTTCTTATTGCCTTCTTATCTTGCCTTATTTTTTAAGACTTTTTTTTCTGATTCAAGAATCCATCATAAAAAAATCACAATTTTGTAATATTTTATTATAAACAACCTTGAAGCATAACTTAATATAATGCTCCTTTTTGAATTATTTAAAATTGTTTTGTTGTATTTAAAATCAGCTTTTATGAGACCTTCATATTTTATTTCTATAAAGAGAGAAGTTTCTGTGAAAAGACAGACAAAACAGTTTTGTTTCACACAGTACCCTCTAGTGGAATATGGAGCTACTAGAAGAGTTCTGTATGATGGGGGAGACTGCACAAGCACACATTCAAGTACATACCCCTCACTGAAATTCTACTTGCTCTTCAAACCCTAATTACAGAGAGAATTGGTGGGGGCGGGGAAGAAGAACTTACGAGCTTTGATGTTGAGTGTTGGCTTTAAAGTGAGTGTAAGGCACCTAATTATATAAAAAAAATTCAGATGTATGTACTGAAGGCAGGGGCTTTTTTAAAAATTTTATTTATTTATTTTAGAGAAACAGAGAGAGCAGGGGAGGGGCAGCAGGTGAGGGAGACAAGCAGACTCCCTGCTGATACAAGGCTTTGATCCCAGAACTCTGAGATCATGACCTGAACCAAAGTCAAGAGTCAGATGCTTAACCAACTGAGCCACCCAGGCACCCCTAAAGGCACCCCTAAAATTCTAGTAGAAATTTAGGCACCCCTAAAATTCTAGTAGAAAATTAGGAACTCTCTGACTGCAAGAAATCTATTATAATAGAATGTTGGCACAGAAAGCTTACTGAAACAGTTGACCTATTTCATATCTAAGAACAAACAATATGTAGATGAGAAAGAGAATCCTAGTGTAGTTAGAAAATTTGGTCCAGGTGGGATATTGCATCCTCAGAGGGACTCAGGAGAACTGGAAGTAAAAATCTGAGGAGAGAGTACTATGAAACACAGAAGAGGGCTCTCAAGTTGAAGAATTCCAATACAAGAGATAAAAGAGACATTTTTTTCCTTTCACTGGGAATGAGCTGTTCTAATGGGTTCATTTCACATATGCAAAGTGATATCCAAAGCAAAGTGATAGTCTGGAGTTGGGGGATATGGCTTCTCTGAGTTTCAAACAAAAGTTCTGTGAATTTGGTCTCTCGAGGCTTTATTTTTTTTTCTCATTAAATAAAATCATAGTAATAAACATCATCTACTTCACAACACTGTTTAAGTATTAAATAAGATAAGGGCTATAAAACACTTGGCAAGATCACCAGCATTGATTTAAGTTATTCTCCTTAGGTTTTATATAATATTGATTTAAAAGTTATTCTCCTTAGGTTTTACATAATATCCTAGGTTTTTATATAATATCAGAGGTTTTCTTTAAAATTTTAAGAAAATCATAAATTCTTTACAAATTTTTCATTTGCTGAAACTAAAACACAGAATGTCTTTTATAATATCTGAGCAAGCATATGTCTTTATGGAAGGGACACCAGAAAAAAAACAGTGAGACAATGATTCAAGGGTAGCTAGTATAACTTAGAGGTAATAGCCAGAAATACTGGGGTGTGAGACAAAAGGGAAGGCAGCCTGTATAGGTCCCTTTAGGATGCAAGTTGCCACAATAATGGAGCTTATCCTGCTAGGGAACTAGGAGTAGTATAAAACATGAACCTCAAAGTTATTATCATCAGGGATGAGGGAGCTGGATATTTATACCTTATTTCCTTCAGTCATAGGTTGAGGACTGGTCTTGAGGAAGATTAATTCTGCCTACCGTATGGTAACAGAGAATAGCTCAGGAAACATGTAGGTGATATCAGTTGAAAGTTGAGGCAGCATATACTAAAGTGGTAAGAGGAAGGAGAACTAGAGCATTAACTGCAAAGGGTAATTTATACATAAATGTAAAATTTAATGCAGTGACTGGTACATGTACTGTTTATAACAATACAGAGAATATATTTTTCTTCAAAACCATATCACCATTCATATCACATTTTCAAGGATATTTAATAAATAAAAATTCACTATAATTGTATATTTTAACAAAATTTTTTAAAAGATTTTATTTATTTATTTGACAGAGAGAGATCATAAGTAGGCAGAGAGGCAGGCGGGGGTGGGGGGGAGCAGGCTCCCCGCTGAGCAGAGAGCCCGATGTGGGGCTCGATCCCAGGACCCTAAGATCATGACCTGAGCTGAAGGCAGAGGCTTAACCCACTGACCCACCCAGACGCCCTTAACAAAATTTTCTACATTGGATACTGACCATATATAAAGAGCATAAATAAGTGTGAAAAGCTTCTAAATGTGTTCCCGGTTTCCAGTCCCACATGTAAACCGTTTGGACATCACTAATCTGTCCTAACAAGAAAAAAGCTTAATAGAGACTCTTCTTGAATCCAGGAGCTGTGAGGACAGGACAAACTGCTGCCCTAAGATCAAAGAGACAGAAAGGGGAAGATAAGGTGTCACGGCCTACCTGCGTGGATTCAGGAGTAGAAACTGCTATATGACAACCATTGCCAGGATAGGAAACTCTCAGCAGTGATGGACAAATCGCTGGAGGCTTCGCATAGACAAGAGTTATATATTCCGGGGAACCCAATTATCGGGGAAGCCCCACATTTTGGTGAGATTTACCTGCAGGAGCTTGACCAGGTTCTCACATTGATTTTTAGAGAAAAATCCCTATGCTTCCAGCAGGAGAAAGAAGAAGGAACCATTCAGAAATACACCAGAGCACTCTGTTCTTAACAAGGCCTGCCTTCAGGAGAAACAAGCAGACCAGAACCTAATCTGCTCTGGTATTATCAGAGCCCAACTGACCTACAGAAAAGAAAATACCCAGCTTCAGTCTAGCCTTCACATGTGCAAAAGGAAATACCTAATTCCAGCTCGCTGTTGCCATTCGGCAGAAAAAAAAAAAAAAAAGAAGAAGAAGAAGAAACAAACAAACAAAAATACCTGAGAAGTACTTGTTAAGTTCACGGACAAGAGACGTAGGCTTACCAAAAGATGATCCCTAATCACAGAGCTACAGAATACTTCCCCTCCCTTATCACCACATTATTTTTTTTAAAGATTTTATTCATTTATTTGACAGACAGAAATCACATGTAGGCAGAGAGAGAGAGAGGGGGAAGCAGGCTCCCTGCCGAGCAGAGAGCCCAATGTGGGCCTCGATCTCAGGACCCTGGGATCATGACCTGAGCTGAAGGCAGAGGCTTTAATCCACGGAGCCACCCAGGCGCCCCTGCCACCACATTATTAAAAGCCTATTTGCAGCAGTTCATTTTACCAGGTACACCATATCAAGGTTTTAAGAAAAAATTACAAATCTTACTAAAAGGCAAAAACACAATTTGAAGAAACAGCAAGTATCAAACCAGACATGGCAGGGATGTTGGGATTAACAGACCTGTAATTTAAAGCTACTATAATTAATATGCTAAGGGCTCTAATGGATAAAGTAGATAGCAAGCAAGAATAAATGGGCAGTCTAAGCACAGAGATGGAAATCCTAAGAAAGAACTGCCCCCCAAAATATGTTAGAGATCAAAAACACTGTAGCAGAAAAGAGGGGTGCCTTTGGTGGTACACTGGGCACTGCTGAAGAAAGACTCTGAGCCTGAAGATATATCAATAGTAACCCACAAAATGAAAAAGTGAACAGAATGAAGACTAAAAAAAAAAAACTAGCAGAACAAAATAACTCATGACTATGGGACGACCGCAAATGGTGTGACATATGTATAATGGAATACACGAAAGGAAAAAGAGGAAGGAAACGAATAAATCTTTGAAACAATAAGAACTAAGAGTTTTCCCAAGTTAATGTTAGACACCAAACCATCTCTGAGGTTAGATACCTCAGAGAACCCTAGGCAGGATACATACTAAATCAAACAAACAAAGCCACACCTAAGGATATCATTTGCAAATTACAGAAATCAAAGGAAAAAAATCCTGAAAGAAGCTAGAGGACAATAACACCCTACCTATAGGGGAACAAATATATAAATTACATCTGATTTCTCCTGAGGAAACATGCAAGCAAGAAGGGAGGGGAGGAAAATATTTATAGTGTTGGAAGAAAAGAAAAACATATCAAACTAATATTCTATACTCTACAAAATTATTCTTCAAAGGTGAAGGAGAAATGATGACTCCTCAGGCAAATAAAAATTGAAGGAACTTATTGCCAATAGACTTGCAATGTGTAAAAAAAACTACACCACAACCAGGTAGGATTTATCCCATGTATGAGAGGCAGGTTCAACATTCAAAAACCACTTAATGTAATCCATCACATCAACAAGCTAAAAAAGGAGAATCATATGATCATAACAATAGATGTTGAAAAAGCATTTGACAAAATCTGACATAATTTAGCCTTATTATGTTTTAACCATAAAACAGTACTTCATAGTTGCTTTAAGGAAAGAAAACTATGGAACTTCAATTTAATAGAACTCTTCCCACAGGATGACACATATCAAGAGTCACAAAAATAAACTCAGAAGTGTAGAGCACTGAGAAATGGTGAGTGTATTATCATGAGCTTTTAAGTGAAGCTTCTTTTAGTGCCACTAGATGGCATATATGAGCTGTGAGTCTCACTTGAACTAAGTTTAAGGAAACTTATTTTCCCACAGTATCCAATAGACTCCCAAGTATCTTCTCTTTCATCTTTAGCAATTTTCTGTTGTTATTTAAACTAAGATACTTTTACATATTTTTAAAAATATATTAGAATCAGGTTCAATCATTTAATAATTAAAATAACATCACATGAATATTTCTATATCAGGTTACAATAGAGCGATTTTTATATAGATATTTTAAGTGTATGAATTATGTAAGGAAATGATGTTTATTTTGGTTCTTTCTTAGAAAAATTCATCAATCATTTTCAATATGAAGCTTTAACCACAGTAGCTAATTTGGATGAAGTGTCAAAAAATGACAGAAATCTTATCAGATACTGCTAGAAATGAAGGGAAGGCTTTACTCTTTTGAGATAGTCATATTAAAAGATTGTCACTTGAGTAACTATTGGCAAGGAGTCTTTTTCTTGATTATTACTTTGAATGAAATAATTGTCTTTAAGAGATAAAAGTTATAAAAACAATCTGAAAGGGGTTTCCATTGATAATCAATATTAACACATATGCAAACATCAATTGAGAGCATTCTCACCCTATCCCAAGAGAAGGAAAAAGACAGAGGGCAGGAAATGTTACACCCAGAGCTTGGTAGTATGTTGGAAGAAGAGGGGGACCAGTTGAGGCCTCTCTCTGTCATCTTCAATAGCCAGAGGTCAGAAAAAGCCAGACTCAAACCTAGGATGTATTTATAAGGATAATGGAGCCCCAATAAAAATTTAATTCTCAACCTGGGCAGATACACTCTATAGGTCAAGATTTTAATTGGAAAAAAAAGGAAAGAAAGAAAAATTTGGAATCAAGACATCTGGGATGATACACTGGATGAAATTGGAACTAGGTCTCCTCTGAACCTCTGGGCCATTCCTCCCTGTTAAAGATGAAGGTTCCCCATTAATTTGAAGACAACATCTTACAATTGAACTTACAGGTCATTTAGGATCATCTTTACCTCCTCTCCTGGCCATCAGACCGGTAATGAGGGTCAAGTCAAAACATAACTCAACTGGAGAAATGCTGATATTGCAAGGAAAGAAAATGACTATACACCAGAGAAACTACAGTACCTTAGTACAGTCAAGATGCTATAACAAAATGTCAATGAATTTTAGGGGGACATGAACATTCAGAACACAACACCTAAGTAGTATGTACCAACAGAAACTGCAAGTGTCTATAACACTAAATCCAGAGGGTGCCAAGGTTGATGGATCTAGAATTCTGTAACATAAAATTGATGAGAATTTATCAATATGACAGTGATGGTTAATATCCTGGCAAGGACCACTGGAGAAAGTGTTAACATGTTCCTGGAGGCTTGGAAAAATAAAGGACGACATTAAATGAAGCAAAAATTGCAGAATTTTCACAGCAGATGGTTCAGGAAGGGATCAAATGACATCCTAGGGAAGATATATTATATAAAAGCAAGAAACACAACTCCCAGCTATTCTCCACAGGAGGACCCAGAGAATACCACATTTATTAAATCAATAAAGAATCTGCTGTGAAAGTAGCATTCCATTGAGAACCTCAATGGTAGTTGTTTTCTGAGGCCAGAGATGATAAGAGGAGATTTTGTTGCAGAATTGGGTAACCTGATTGCAATGAGGGGGAAGGAACTGAAATGAGGGAAGCTAATGCATTTAAGAGTTAGAAACAAGAAACTTCATAACGAGCAACACAGAGTAGAAGCTGGAATTCCTGGCCCATGGGGAGTTATAGACATGGTTACTAGACTTCCCATGGCTTAGAATAGCTGGAACGTTCCCTCTAAAATAAAGGGAAGTTGTTTCACTTTGTACTTCCCACCCACTAAGATGGAGACACAGCACCTGGTAGTAACACACTGGTCTATTTACTAAGTTACATTAAAAGCTAACAAATTTGATTGGGGCCAGAGCAAGAAAGGACTTTGTAGCAGATCTAGGTTATAGAGTAAGCCGCCCTGCTACCTGGGCCATGCAATCTAGCAGAAATCTGGTGAAAAAGGCATCATGTGAAATTTGTGTAAAAATCCATAAACAAATAAGAGAAAGACAATATAAACCCAGAGTGTTTAATGGCAAGTCCATGCCATCTTCAGGAGAGAGCCGCACACCGTTAAAAAACAAAAAACAAAACAACAACAATAAAAAAACCCAGCTCCTACTGTGCTAGAAATAACCTATCTGACCAGGAAATACTAAGTTCCCATGTGGCTACAGCTGCCCATCATGAACTGAGTTCTATCAAACCAACCAAGGTAAAAGCAGGGCGGTACCAACAATAATTCAGGATAAAAACAGAAGTACATCTAGGATTGAGCATGCCCAGCGTTACCTGCATGGTCTGGTGGCCCAGACCTCCCTGCTGTTCACTACTGTTACACTAACACTGCTCCCTCAGCTCAAATCTAAGGCAACATGGTACTTAAGGAGGAAAAAGGCTGAGTTTGCTTCACTGGTGAGCAAGCGCAGTATATGGAGGCAGGAAGAAAAGAACTTTGCTGCATTAGCTGCTCTGAAAACCACAGCTGCTATTTCCAATCTCCCTTCCTTACTGCCTGTGTTAGAGTCCTTTCATTCTAGGCTAGAACCTCTGATGAGTCCTCTGTTGAACTGCAATACAGTTCTACTATTTCTCTCACTGTCTTAAAGTTCTCTTGCAGTAAACATCCTGCAAGCAATCTGTGCCTGACAACCTAAGACACTAACTGACTTAGGATGTAAACTTAGAGAAAAAAAACAAATAAATAAGCAAGGGAAAACGTGTTTCTTTGAGTATTGCTACTCTCATAAAATAATGCTACTTTTGCAGAACTCTAAAGTTTAAAAGTATGTCAGGATAATGGAATTAAGAAAGGATATGGGTTAGTCACAACTTACCAAATAAGTTCATTTCAAAAAGTGTGAAATTGTTTACCACTTAGATATTTGATTTGGTCCTTTGCAGAAGAGAATCAAATTCCATTACCGAGTAGTCTAATAAAGAATCCAGTCTTATTTCACGATATACTTTTTTAATTTAGAAATTATTTCATATGAATGATTTCTATTTTAATTGTCTTAATTTAATGCTAGTTATAAAATACAATTAAAATCTGAACACAGTTGGAATCCTCAAGTTATTTTCTATTGGTGATTACTCTATCACCATAGTTTTGAAACTAAAAACAGGAACATCTCTGCACATAAAAAAACACTTCAGCATAATTGCAGCAGGAAAAATCAGACCTATGAAAATATGTGACAGGTTAACACAAATGTGTAGCTATGTTGAAAAAATATACTATTTTATTGTGAAAAGCTGTATTTTTAAAAGAGCTTTTCAAATGTTGAAAGAAACATGAAGAAATAGTGACCTTTATGCTAAAGTCAAATGTCTTCCGTTGGAATCACTTTCTTTTTTTAATTGTTCAACTTCTTGACTTCACTTGTGTGACTTTTGAATAGAACCTGCATTTCTCTCACTGAAGAAGGGAAAAAAATACTTTGTCAAATATTTATAAAAACTTGAATGACTGTTAAACATTGAAAGCATAAATGTGACCAAAGATATTATAGACATACATATTTTATAATGTTAGTATTTTGAGGAAATAACTTTTGTAATTAATCACTGGTTCAAAAGCTGTGTATACATGACATCAGATTCAGCAATAATTAACAAAATCTCAAAGTCCTTATTAATATATGAATAAGGAGAGGTGGTAGCAGTATGGATTAATAAATTCATATCCCTTAAAAACATCATGATAAATGTATATTTCATATTGCTTATCACTATATCCCACTAATGATTTTTTTAAACTTTCTTCTAATAAACCTAACAGAGTCACTGTGTGTTCTTGAATGCCTAGCTTGTTTTTTTGAGGCATTCTTCTCTTAATTGCCATCATCATCTGTTGACTGCATCTCCCAAGACCCTGAAGAAATTTCTCACTGAAATATTAGAAAAGAGGTGAAATCTTCGAGGAGGTACAAAATATACACATAGTGGGCACACATTTATGTATACCAAACGATATTATGAATTACTGGAAATAGCCTAATTCTCATTCATTCACTCACTCACTCATTCATTCATTGACTGTCATCTTGGAGAGGTTGGAATTGCAGACTCTGGATCCAAACCTATGGGATTTGAATCTTATCTCCACCATTCACCATCCATGTAAAACATCATACAAGTTACTAGACCTTCTAACTTCATTTCCTTAGCAAAATGAGACAGGTGAATATAGCACCCACCCCCTAGGATGGAAGTGAACATTAACTGAGTTCAGATGTATGCCTGGTACATAGAGATTGATCAATAATCTATGAATTTTTGGCAACTACTGATAGAAGGGAAGTTCTTTGCTCTTGTATGCATGTTGTCATATGCTGCTACTCGTCTGCAAGACTTAAAAGGTTTAACTCATATACACCTTTAATGAAGAAATGAATTAAATGCTGTCAAGAAAGAATAATACTAAGATTGAAAAGTAAGTGAATTTAACATTTAATATGAGAAATACAGTCCTAGAATTGGTGGTGTTAACTGAATAAGGACTTTATGGGATTTTGGGTGGCTTAATTTCTTCTTCTTTTTTTAAAAAGATTTTATTTATTGATTTGACAGGGATCACAAGTAGGCAGAGAGGCAGGCAGAGAGAGAGGGGGAAGCAGGCTCCCCGCTGAGCAGAGAGCCCGATGCGGGGCTCGGTCCCAGGACCCCGGGATCATGACCTGAGCTGAAGGCAGAGGCTTAACCTACTGAGCCACCCAGGTGCCCCTTAATTTCTATGTATAATGTACTCTAGTGTTTAAAATTGGGAATCACTCTTACTTTCTCTTGAAATAGGAGTGAAATGACACATTTTAAGACCAAATTTGGTATACTTAACACATATTTTAACTTTCACTATTTTTTTTCCTACATAAAAGTCATAATTATTTACAAAGACTTGAGAGAGTTCATGGTGAGCAAATGCAGAAATTAATGAATTGTTTTCTTACTAAGGAAAGTAGTGTGGCCCTCACTGGATGAAAAAATTCACTACTTGGAGAGCTATAATGAAGCAAATGAAATGACTCCCTTGCATATTATTTGTCTAGTCAAGTGAAGGTATTGATATAATATAACAATATAACATGGCTTGTGATTTATTATCTCTTAGAATAAGATTATCAGAATCAAATTGTGGTTACTTCTGGAGACTGAGACTGAGGAGATGGTGGGGTGCCATGGGTTGAGGTAGAAGATTGTTGTTTTTCATTATAACTGCTTATGTACTATCTTGTTTTTATGTATATGTATTACTTAGGCACTTCAAAGAAAACCATATTGTTGATTTTCTTGAATTGAATTTAAGCTTAGCTTTTGTTCTCTGATGGTGACATCATGTGTTATATTAATCATGTGGTACATTAATGAAGAAACTGGGCGGTACTTCTAACTGGCATTTCCTGACTACTATGGGCCTTACTAAAATTCAAAATACTAGTTTAAAAATATACATATCCAAGTTGTTCCTCCTGAGAAATATTTATTTAGGGGAGAGGGGGCCCAGAAATCTATTAGTTTATAAGCATCTTAGATAATACCTACCATTAGTTGACCTTGAAAAACATTGCTTCTGAATACACTTAATAAAATCTTAAAAGACACACGAAAGAAAATGTCATTTTAACAAATTTTCTGTGGCATACACAATGCTTATCTAGATTTGTTGGGCAGCATACTAAATTTAAAATTAACATGACATTCTTAATTATACATGTCATATTCAAAGTTACATGAATAATGTGTAGGAGACATGCTTTATATGTTAATTTTTTCTTTTATTTATATTGTATGCCAAATGCTCCTATTTAACCAAATACCAACTTTTTTATGTCTCAATTCAGATACAGTTGCCACCCAAGGAACAAATAACTCATTTTACTATTGGCTCTTCTTTTACTCTCATTCTTACCTATTAGCTCCTGCTATACATTTTTTTTTTTTTTAAAGCTTCACCTTTTAGAATTTTCCTCACTTGTACCTTCTGATGGGGTCTACTCACTCTAACCATAAACCAGTAATCTACACTTGAACAATCCCTCTGCCTAGAGCAGTGCTTCTCAGCTCTTGCTGCATAAGAGAAGCACCTGAAGGCAAGTAGACTTTTAACATACTTCAATCTTAGTCAAGGAGAACTGTGTGTAGGACACAGGCATTAGCATTTTTTAAATAAGAATTGATACCTTTTTAAAAATTTTAGTTAGGTAATATATAGAGCAATATCTGTTTCAGGAGTAAAATTCAGTGATTCATCACTTACATACAACACCCAGTGTTCATCACAAGTACCATCCATAATACCTACCACCCATCTAGGCCATCTTCCAGCCAGCTCCCTCCATCAACCCTCAGTTTGTTCTTTAAGAATCTCTTATGGTTTGTTTCCCTCTCTCCTTTCTTTTATTTTCCTAATTGCTATATTTCATCTGCTTTCTTTCTTAAATTCCACGTATGAGTTAGATCATATGTTATTTGTCTTTCTCTGACTGACTTACTTCACTTAGCCTAATACACTCTAGCTCTAGCCACGTTGTTGCAAATGACAAAGTTGCATTTTTTGGAAGATTGAGTATATATATACATATATATATATATATATATATATATATATATATATATATAATCTCAATATCACGTCTTCTTTATCCATTCACCAGTCAATGGATATTTGGGCTCTCTCCATAATTTAGCTATTGTTGACAACACTGCTATAAACATCAGGGTGTATTTGCCCTTTCGAATCTGTATTTTTGTTTCCTTTGAGTAAATACCTAGTAGTACAATTGCTGGGTCATAGGGTAGTTCTGTCTTAAACTTTTGGAGAAAACCCCATACTGTTTTCCAGAGTGGCTGCTCCAGTTTGCATTCCCATCAACAGTGAAAAGGGTTTTCCTTTCTGCACATCTTTGCCATAACTTGTTTCTTCTGCTGTTAATTTTAGCCATTCTGACAGGTGTGAGGTAGTATCTCATTGTGGTTTTGATTTGTAATTCCTGATGGTGAATTATGTTGAGCATATTTTTATGTGTCTATTAGCCATCTGGATGTCTTTTTTTTTTGGAAAATTGTCTATTCGTGTCTTCTATCCATTTTTTAACTGGATTATTTGTTTTTTGGGGTATCGAGCTTGATAAATATTTATAGATCTTTCAATACTAACCTTTATTGGATATATCATTTGCACATATCTTCTTCAATTCCATAGGCTGCCTTTTAGTTTTGTTGATTGTTTCTTTCACTATGCAAAAGCTTTTTATCTTGATGAAGTCCCAATAGTTCATTTTTGTTCTTGTTTCCCTTGCATACAGCAACATGTCTAGTAAGAAGTTACTATGGCTGAGGTCAAATAGGTTGCTGCCTGTGTTCTCCTCTAGGATTTTGGTGGTGTCCTGCCTCACACGTAGGTCTTTCATCCATTTTGTTTATTTTTGTGTTTGGTGTAAAAAAGTGATCCAGTTTCATTCTTCATGTAGCTGTCCAGTTTTCCCAGCACAATTTGTTGAAGAGATTCTCTTTTTTTCCATTGGATATTCTTTCCTGCTTTGTGAAAGATTAGTTGACCATATAGTCATGGTTCCATTTCAGGGCTGCTATTCTGTTCCACTGATCTATGTGTTTTTTTGTGTGTGTCAGTACCATGCTGTCTTGATGACTACAGCTTTGTAATATAGCTTGAAATCTGGAATCACAATGCTTCAGTTTTGTTTTTCTTTTTTTCATGGTTGCTTTGGCTATTCAGGCTCTTTCATGGTTACATATAAATTTCAGGGTTATTTGTTTGAGCTTTGTGAAAAATGCTGTTAGTATTTTGATAGGGATTGCATTAAATGTGTAGATTGCTCTGGGTAATACAGATATTTTAACATTTTTTTCCTCCTAATCCATGAATATGGAATGATTTTCCATTTCTTTGTGTCCTCCTCAATTTCTTTCATATATGTTTTATAGTTTTCAGAGTACAGATCTTTTAGTTAAGTTTATTGCTAGGTATCTTACTGTTTTTGTTGCAATTGCAAATGTGATCAATTCCTTGATTTCTTTTTTCTGCTGCTTTGTAATTGGTATATTGAAATGCAACAGATTTCTGCACATTGATTTTATATCCCGCAACTTTGCTGAATTCAAGTATTAGTTTCAGCAGTTTTTTTGGTTGAGTCTTTTGGGTTTTCTACATAGAGCATCATGTCATCTGCAAATAGTGAACATTTGACTTCTTCCTTGCCAATTTGGATGCCTTATATTTCCTTTTGCTGTCTGATTGTTGAGGCTAAGACTTCCAATACTATGTTAAATATTAATGGTAAGAGTGGACATCCTTGTCTTCTTAATGACCGTAGTGGGAAGGCTCTCAGTTTTCCCTGTTGAGGATGATATTAGCTGTGGGTCCTTCATATATGACTTTTATGATGTTGAGGTATGTTTCCTCTATCCCTACATTATTGAGGGATTTTTAAAGAATGGATGCTACAGGAGTGCCTGGATGGCTCAGTTGGTGAAATGTTTGCCTTCACTTGGTCATGATCCCAGGGACCTGAGATCCATCCTCACATAGGCCTCTGCTCAGTGGGGAGCCTACTTCTCCCTCTCCCTCTGCCTGCTACTCTACCTATTTGTGCTCTCTCTGTCTGTCTCTATGAGGTAAAGAAATAAAATCTTTAAAAAAAAGAATTGATGCTGTATTTCATCAAATGCTTTTTCTGCATGTATTGACAGAATCATATGATTCTCATCCTTTCTTTCATTAATATAGATGTATCATATTATAATCACTGATTATATAATCTGATTATATAATCATAACACTGATTAATGTATCAATGTGGTACACTGATTCATTTATGGATATAGAACCACCCCTGCAGCTCAGGAATAAGTCCCACTTGATCATAGTGAATAATTCCTTTACTATAAAGTTGAACTTGATTGGCTAGTATTTTATTGAGAATTTTTACATCCATGTATCATCATCAAGGATATTGACCTGCAATTCCTCTTTTTAGTGGGGTCTTTATCTGGGTTTGAAAACAAAATAATACTGGCTGATTTGAATACAAAATAATACTGATGATATTGACCATCAATATCATCAAGGATATTGACCTGCAATTCCTCTTTTTAGTGGGGTCTTTATCTGGGTTTGAAAACAAAATAATACTGGCTTTATAGAATGAGTTTGGAAAATTTCTGTTCATTTCTATTTTTTGGAACAGTTTGAGAAAAATAGTTATTATCTCTTCTTTTCATGTCTGATAGGATTCCTCTATAAGCCCTTGGACCCTGGACTTTTGTTTGATGGTAGATTTTTGATTACTGATTGAATTTCTATGCTGTTTATGTGTCTGCTCAAATTTTCTATTTCTTCCTATTTCAGTTTTGGTAGTTTGTAGGTTTCTAGAAATTTGTCCATTTTTTCCAGATTCCCAGTTTTTTGGCATATAATTTTTCATAGTATTCTCTTATAATTGTTTGTATTTTTATGGTGTCAGTTGTAATCTCTCCTTTTTCACTTGTGATTTTATCTGTTTGGGTTCTTTCCTTTTCTTTTTGACAAGTCTGGCTAGGAGTTTATCAATATTGTTAATTCTTTCAAAGAACTAGCTCTTAGTTTCATTAATCTGCTCTACTATTTGTTTCTATATCATTTATCTTTCTAATCTTTATTTTTTACCTTATTCTGCTGGTTATATGCTTTATTTGTTGTTCTTTTTCTAGCTCCTTTAGGTATAAGGTTAGGTTGTGTATTTGAGATTTTTCTTGCTTCTTCAGGTAGACCTGTATTGCAATATATGTCCCTCTTAAGGACTGCCTTTGCTGCATCCCAAAGGTTTTGGACTATAGTGTTTTCATTTTCACTTGCTTCCATGTATTTTTTTTTAAATTTCTTCTTTAAATTCCTGGTTAATCTATTCATTTTCTAGTAGGATGTCCTTTAACCTCCATGTATTTGAGGTCTTTCTAAATTTTGTCTTGTGGTTGGCTTCAAGTGTCATAATGTTGTGGTCTGAAAATATGCATGGTATGATCTTGATCTTTTCGTATTTGGTGAGGGCTGCTTTGTTACCCACTATGTGGTCTATTCTGGAGAATGTTCAATGGGCACTCAAAAAAAATGGGCATTCTGCTGCTTTAGGATAAATTGTTCTGAATATATCTGTTAAGTCCATCTGCAACAGTGTGTCATGCAAGGCCATTGTTTCCTTGTTGATCTGGTTAGATGATCTATTCATTGTTGTAAGTGAAGTGTTAAAGTCTCCTGCTGTTATTGCATTATTATCAATGAGTGTCTTTATGCTTATTACTTGACTTATATATTTGGGTGCTCTCAAGTTAGGTCCATAAATATTTACAATTGTTAAATCTTCTTGATGGATATACCCCTTAATTATGATATAATGCCCCTGTTCATCTCTTGTTACAGTCTTCAGTTTAAAATCTAATTTATCTTATATTAATATGGCTACTCTGGCTTTCTTTTGACATCCATTAGCATAAAAGATGGTTCTCCATCCCCTCACTTTCAATCTGCAGGTATCTTTATGTCTAAAATAAGTCTCTTGCAGGCAGCATATACATGGATCTTGTTTTGTTATCCATTATACCCTGTGTCTTTTTTTTTAAGATTTTTTTTTTTAATTTTACTTATTTGTCAGAGAGAGAGAGTGAGAGAGCGAGCACAGGCAGACAGAGTGGCAGGCAGAGGCAGAGGGAGAAGCAGGCTCCCTGCCGAGCAAGGAGCCCGATGTGGGACTCGATCCCAGGACGCTGGGATCATGACCTGAGCCAAAGGCAGCCGCTTAACCAACTGAGCCACCCAGGCGTCCCTATACTGTGTCTTTTGATTGGAACATTTAGTACATTCACATTCAGAGTGACTATTGAAAGATATAATTTAGTGCCATTGTGTTCCCTGCAGAGTTGGTATTTCTGTTGATGTTCTCTGGTCCTTTCTAGTCTTCATTGTTGTTTTATTCCCCCCCTCCACTGAAGAGGCCCCCTTAAAATTTCTTGCAGAGCTGGTCATGAACTCCTTGAATTTTTGTTTGGGAAATTCTATATCTCTCCTTTTTTTCTGAATGACAACCATGCTGGGTAAAGAATTCTTGGCTTCATATTTTTTCCCATTAAGCACGTTGACTATATTCTGCCATTTTCTTCTGGCCTGTCAGGTTTCTACAGACAGATCTGTTAGTGAACCTGATCTGTCTTCCCTTGTAGGTTAAGGACTTTTTTCCATTGCTGCTTTCAGGATTTTTCCCTTGTCTGTATTTTGTGAATTTGACTATGATATACCTTGATGATAGTGAGCTTTTGTTGAATTTAATGGGAGTTCTCTGTACTTCTTCGATTTTGATGTCTGTGGTGTCCTTCCCCAGACTATGGAAGTTTTCAACTATAATTTGAATATAACTTCTGCCCCTTTTTCTTCTCTCTTCATCTTCTGGGACTCCTATGATAGGAATTTTACTACTTTTAATAAATTGCTGAGTTCCCTAAGTCTACTTTCATGATCCATTATCTTTCTTTCCCTCTTCTTTTCAACTTCATTATTTCCTATAATTTTATCTTCTATATTACTGATTCACTCCTCTGGTTTTTCCATCCTTGTTTTTATGGCATCCAATTGGGGTTTACCTCTTGTGGGGTTTTTTGTTTGTTTTTTTTTTTTTAATTAAAATTTAAAATATTTTTAATTATTTAATTTTGGCCTGAGTAGATTTTAGGTCTTTTTATCTCTGCAGTAAGGGATTCTCTAGTGTCTTCTCTGCTTTCTTCGAGCACAACTAATATCCTTATAGTCATTATTTTAAATTCTAGTTCAGACATCTTATTTATATCTGTTTTGATTAAATCCCTGCCATGAATTCTACTTCCTTTTTTTCCCTTTTGGGGCGAATTTCTCCATCTCATCATTTTGTCCAGAAATGAAAAGAAGAAAGGAAAAACGCCAAAAAAAAGAAAAACAAAACAAAACAAAACTAGATCCTTCATGTATTTTGACCAGCTTGTTAAAAGAATCTAGATCCAAAACTAAAAATGTAATAGTATATTATAGTATATAAAAACAAAAATTTTAAAAATAATAAAAATTTAAAAAGGAATATAAAAAATGATAAATGAAAAAATAATTAAAAAAAAAACAAATAATAAGAATAGAAAGGAAACTGGATTCCATTTCTCCTAGAGCTGAAGCTTTGCAGCCCTGCATGATCAGTAAACTTGGTGCAAGTGAGTTGTTTGTGCTGGTCTTCTGGGGGAAGGGTCTGCTGCCCTGATTCTCAAGTGAACTTGCCCTAGTGGAAATGAGCCTCCAGGGTACAGGGGGCCAGGGCTTAGTGTAAACAGCTCCTGCCTTCACTAGGTGGTGCTGTTTTTACTCCCTGAAGTCTTTCAGCACTCATAGGTGGGGTGAATACGGTGGCACAGCTAGCCCTGAAGCTGAAAGGTCACACCCCACACCCTTCAATGAGCCCTCACAGAAGAGCAATTTATCACCCCTCTTGTGTTCCCAGTTTCTGTCACAACCCTATGTTCACCCTGCCTATGTCTGAGCTTTTTCATCTTAGGCGCATGACTGAGTTTCAAAGCTACAAATTTTAGGGACTCCCACAGAACAGACTGGCGCTATTTCCTTGGGGGAGGGTCTCACCACATTTTTGCTGTTTGCTGGCTGTCCCAGCAAAGTGGTCTCAGGACCATGCAGTGGTTCACAGTTTATGGCAAAACAGAGCAGACAACCAGCACCAAGACCTGCTATTCTCAGCTAGCCTCTCTGCTCCTATGAGTGGGAACAGTGCAGCACATTGGTGCCACCTGTTCTTCTTGCAACCCAGGGGATCCTCAGATCATACTGTCACTCTTGGGATTCCACCCCGGCTTTGCCACCTGAGCGCCTTTAAGCCAGTCGAGTTTCCCATGGTAGTGGACACCTAAAAGTTCTGATTTTATACTCCACTGCTTATAATATTTTACAGTAGTCTCTGTAAGCAGGGCTCCCTCCCTGCCTGCTCCCTCCCTGGTACCGATAGCTATATCTCCCCCAAGACAAGCCTCTGTGCCTCCTACCTTCCAAAAGGTGGTCACTTTTCTACTTATAGATTTGCAGGCTTTGTTCTCTCAGAACTTGCATTGATTTCTTGGTTTTCAGGATGATTTGATAACTATCTAGCTGTGTTTGAGGGACAAGTAAGGTTAGGGTCCTTTCCCCACTCCTCCTCCATCTTAACTTCTGCCTCAGAAAGATACTTTTTTGTTGTTGTTGTTTTTAAGATTTATTTATTTATTTGAGAGAGTGAGAACATGATCTGGGGAAGGAGCAGAAGGAGAGAGTGAATCCTCAAGCAGGCTCCCCACTGAATGAGAAGCCTACAGTGGAGTACAATCCCCACACCCTGAGATCACAACCTACGCAGAAATCAAGAGTCAGCCACTTAACCAACTGAACGATCCTGGTGCCCCAGAATGATACCTCTTACTTACGGATGAGGAAACTAACTTCAAACAGGCTATATAATCTTGCTTTACCCATGTTTATATGGAAATTAAAGATATGACTCCAGTTTATCTCTTATTTCCCCATCCAAGCTCTTCTTTCCATGTCTTCAGTACATGAGCCAAACATTATCTATTGTTTATTCCATGTGTGATTTAAATAAAATTCCCCCTTTAGTTTATCATTGTACACACACACACAAAACATACATGCACACATGTATGAAAGAAATAAAGATAATACAGAACTCTACCCATTCTAGAACAAAAATATAACTATCAATTGAAGTTATTTATGTTGTGCTACTTTCCCATGCTTCTCTTTTCTTGTGCTAGAAAAATCTCTGAAAAGAACAGTTTAGGGATGCCTGGGTGGCTCAGTGGGTTAAGCGGCTGCCTTCGGCTCAGGTCATGATCCCAGCGTCCTGGGATCGAGTCCCACATCAGGCTCCTTGCTCGGCAGGGAGCCTGCTTCTCCCTCTGCCTCTGCCTGCCACTCTGTCTGCCTGTGCTCTCTCTCTTTCCCTCTCTCTCTGACAAATAAATAAATAATTTTAAAAAAAAGAACAGTTTATACCTGGTTATTCATTTCCATTAAGGCATTAATCCCTGTAATATGATATTTACGTTTTTAAAGGTTATCAGCACCAAATCTCCTCTTCTGAAAATAAGTTTTAAGTGCTTAATATTTGATTGGCATTGGGTATAAACATTCAATTAATATTTGCAACTATCTTCCTAATGTTTATAATAAGAAAACAAAGAGGCCGGTAATACTCTATGTGGTAGTAAGTGTTTTAGGAGTGGAAGCATTCGTTCAAGTTATCCCGGGAATGTGGTACCTGAGTTGTCTTGCTTTACAAGTAGAAATTAGTTATTGAAAAAAGATGAAGGGGTTCAGAAAGGGCATAAAACAAAAAAGTAATATAAACAGTTTATATGCAATGAAGTCCTATTCAAAAAAATAAAGGCTTGACACATTATTATAGACTTAGTGAGCTATAAGTGGTGTTATATTCCCAGAATTAAAGGCATATATCTGGGATTATATACGTCTAGGGATAGAGAAGAATATGATTGTTTTCATTAGCTAAGGATTTGGAATTTTTGCAATGTCAAGTTGGCCCCCAAGTCTCTTTCCTTACTAAAGTTAGAATAGTAATATTACCCTCTCCTTCATGGTTTCATGAAGATTACATATTAGGATGCTTTTTGTCAACTAGGTCTAGCACTTAGTACACACTCACAAGATGCTGTCTATAAATATATTCTCTTGTTATTACATAGTAGCTGTGGAGGCAGCACTTGAAATTGTGTGGCCAATTTGGAGCCTACCATCTTAGCAGTCAAAAATGATTAATTAAGGCTATTCAAGTAGTAATGGAAAATAAGAGGATAGCAGAAAGCATTTGAATCTACTTAAGATGGTGTCTGTGTATTTTCAGAATATAGGTTTCAAGAAAAATGTATCTTAAAAATTTGTGAATAATTATGATTAAGGAAAATTAAACAGTGAATTTTTTTTTTTTTTAAATTTTTATTTTTTATAAACAAATTTTTATCCCCAGGGGTACATGTCTGTGAATCGCCAGGTTTACACACTTCACAGCACTAACCATAGCACATACCCTCCCCAACCCAATGTCCATTACCCCACCCCCCTTTCCCGACCCCCTCCCCCCCGCAACCCTCAGTTTGTTTTGTGAAATTAAGAG
>PISX010029015.1:0-20651 GCA_004024625.1 Mellivora capensis | reverse complement strand
ATGGTTTCACTTATTTGTGGAGCATAACAAATAACATGGAGGACATGGGGAGATGGAGAGGAGAAGGGAGTTGAGGGAAATTGGGGGGGAGATGAACCATGAGAGACTATGGACTCTGAAAAATAACCTGAGGGTTTTGAAGGGGCAGAGGGTGGGAGGTTGGGGGAGCCTGGTGGTGGGTATTATGGAGGGCACGCATTGCATGGAGCACTGGGTGTGGTATAAAACTATGAATTCTGTTACGCTGAAAAGAAAAAAAAATAAGCTCTGTCTTTATTATTTTTTTTTAGATTTTATTTATTCATTTGACAGAGATCACAACTAGGCAGAGAGGCAGGCAGAGAGAGAGGGGGAAGCAGGCTCCCTGCTGAGCAGAGAGCCTGATGCAGGGCTTGATCCCAGGACCCTGGGATCACGACCTAAGCTGAAGGCAGAAGCTTAACCCACTGAACCACCCAGTTGCCCCAAGCTCTGTCTTTCTAATATTCCGTTTTTCCCCATGGAATGGCTCTAGGCAAGGGTCTGATGGATGCAGCACAGAAAGGGGGAACAGTCTCACTGCTAAGGAGAGAGCTGAACAAGAGTTTCTTGCCTTCTTAAGGACCTTGGGCTGAGTGTAGGGAGACAAGGCAGAGGTAGAAGTTGAAAGGTGGAGAAAAGAACCTCAGCCAAGGCCCACGAAACAGAGACCTAAAAATAAGATCTGGGGCTTGGAATGCAGATATACCTGTGAAGAAAGCTGCCTACCTGCAGGTGGGGATGGAGAGAAAATTTCCTTCAGAAAATTTCAGTGTACGTTTGTGCAGTAAGTGTGAAAGGAGAGCAGCTTTCCCCATGGGGCCTGTCAGGCAAAACCTTGGAATTGCCTATAATTGGGCCCAAAGATCACACAGAAGATTTTGGTGAGGAGTCAGACTCCTCAATCACAGGTTTTTTCCCTCCCTATTCTCTTGCTAAAAACAATGCTTTAAGATTTCTCTTTTTTTCCCCCCTAAATATATGCATTTTGACTTTAAAGTCTCCCCAAGGGCACCACATTGTCTGCAAATCTTCTTAGCTATACTTTCTATTTATTAGTTACTAATGAGTTTTTACATTATGCATCTTCATTTTTTTCCTTTTCTTTTTTCTTTTCTTCTTTTTTTTTCCCACAGACTTGCTGCGTCTTTAAATTTCACATCTTACCTTCAAATAATATGCCACTTCAAATAATAGAGTCCAAGTAAAAACAAAAATGAAAGTAGGAATCTGTGACATATTTTTTTTTCAAAGCACCTACTTTTTTTTTTTTTCCTGAGAGGAGGACACTATTTAGCTGGTATGGTGTCCATGACAATAGGATAAATTAAGTGTGGAGGTTCAAAAGTTCTATTATAGTAACTGATATGAATATATGAAGGAGATATTCAGGAAGTTACCACATGCCCAACTGAGTTTGGAGCATGCACATTGATATTGGTACCAGTATGAAAGGTTGTATAATTTACTCCAGAAGCACTCAACAGCCTGAGTAATAAGTGGAGAAACATGGGTTGAAGTTGAGTAGGACTAATGTGGCAAGAAAAACAGCTCAAGGATTGCTAATAACAACCATTAATTGAAATGATGCATCATGTTTCCTGAACTGGATAAGAAAGGACATAAATTGATGAAGTAAGTGAAGGATTAGGACAGAAGGAAGTTCCATATGCAGTCTAACATTTTATTTTCATTCTAGGATAAGTGTGAAATGAGAAGAAAATTTACCAAGAAGAGAAACAGAAACATTAAAGTAGGTGGGGAGAAAGAGAAGGAACGTGAGGAAAGTTTCAGATGTAGCAGAATTTAATAGTGATATAAAATCTCTATTATTCCTTTTTTTTTTTTACATGTATAAATGTTGGGTTAGAAATCTACTTAGCTCCAGATCCAATTTGTACCATTCTTCACAGTACTTTTTATCCTAAAAGGCTAACATGTATGGAATTTTATAATCAGTGGACTTCCTGGAACTCAAGCTTCTTTCTAGATTTGGACATTGAGAGGCACTAGCATGAGGTCAGAAGACAAGAAGAAATTTCAAGGTCATTATTCCTTTTGATCCCTTTTGCCAAGCCACAGCTCCTGCCAGGATATCCTTTCTATACATCTTCTGTCTATAGGCTCCAAAATTTGTTCCATTTCTTTATCCCTTTAGAAATGGGGTAGCAGCAGTTTCAGCTACTTCATTATTCCCCAATACTTTTCCCAACAGCTACTTATACCTTGTAAATCATCTTGTTAAACTCACACTGAACTTCCCAGTTTGAGTATGTTGTCTGTTTCCAGTGGGACCCAGACTAACACACATGCACACACATAACATAGGATTGACACAATGTGATGTCAAATTTCCTCCTGGTATTGACCTTCCTCCCTAAAAATCATTTTAGATAGAGATGATTGTATATGGGCTTCAGGGTTACAAATAGTGGGAGTCTTCAGCAAATATGGATCTCATGAGACCACAGGATAACTTTAGGATAACAATTCCCCAAATAGGAAACTTTTGTAACAACATTAAGTAAATAGATCCATGCGTTATTTTGCTAAGGCTGCTATAACATGATACCACAAATTGTGTAGCTTAAACAACAGAAATTTATCAGCTCACAGGTCTCGAGTCCACAGAGGTCTGAGATCAAGGTGTCACCAGACTGGTTCCTTCTGAGGGCTACGAGGAAGAATTTGTTCCAGGCCTCTCCCCCGGCTTCTGATAGTTTGTTGGCAATATTTGTCTTGTAGATGCATTATGCTCAGTCCCTGCCTATATCTTCACATGGCATTCTCCCTGTCTGTGCATATCCATATCCAAGTTTACCCTTTTTATAAGGAAGACAGTCCTATGGAATAGGGGCCTAACCAGCTCCAGTATACCTTTATCTCAACCTGTTACATCTGCAGTAATCCCATTTCCAAATAAGGTTACCTTTCCAAATAAGGTACTGGGGGTTAGGACTTCAACTTATGAATTTAAAGAGTGGAACACAATTCAGCCCATAAAAAATACTCAATGAATAAAGTGTCAGGTTACATGCCAAGGGCCTCAGTTGGACCCAGTCTGTGAGCCTTAATATATTTAACATAATGACTGATCTATTTTCTGTACTCTTCATAGCCATATATGGAGGTTGACCACAAGTGTCTCATGAGTGAATCCAGAAGCTTACCTTTAAAGTTTAGGGACTGTAAATTGGAGTATTTAAACCTAAGTGAAAGCTCTTTTCTGTTGGATGAGCTCTGTGATCCTTTTCTCCTTTTTCTTTTCTTTCTTTCTTTTTTTTTAAGATTTTACTTATTTATTTATTTATTTAGAGAAAGCACGTGTTGCAAGTAGTGGGAGGGTCAGGGAGAGAGAATCTCAAGCAGACTCCCCATTGAGCACAGAGCCTGATGCAGGGCCTGATCTCAGGAACCTTGAGATCATGACATGAGCCAAAACCAAGAGTCAGACACTCATCCCATCGAGCTACCCAGGTGCCCCTCTCCCTTTCTTTTAAGAGGACTTGTGGTGAAGAATTGAGTGTATATGATTTCTCTCTCACCCTCCTCCTCTCCAATTTTTCCATTTCACTTCCTATTTCTTTGCATATGTTCTTGGAGAGCCCAGGAACATAACAGAACTTTTTATGTGTATTTCGAATCAAAGAACCTACCAGTCAGCAAGAAGTCAGACCACAGGTGGCAAAGTTCCCAGGTTTAAGATGTAACCATGTATCTTTTTTTCAAAAAAGGAAAATTGACCCTCACTATAAGTCATAGTGTATGTAGTTTACAAGGAAGTATCAAGGGCTTTGAAAGTGCAGCATGCTTAATATAAAAATGTGTATTCTGCCATGTATAATAACTAATAGAAAATAAGAAAATAGAGTGATTAAATACAACTTGTTCTAGTTTTCATGCTAAAAATAATATATCCTGAAGACCATAGATGGCTTTCTTCTTAGTAGGTGGAAAAGAAAGTCAAGAGATGCAAAGAAAACTATATAATATAAAATGTGATATGTTGGCACTTAATCAGTCCTATTGTTTTTGAAAATTTCTTGCACTCATTATATTATATAAAAATAAATTTTGAAAATTTCTTGCATGAGTGATAAGAAGAAAGGATATCTCAAGCTTGAAGAAACAGCAGAACATAGGAATTAAGTCTGAGGTGCAAACCATGAAATAAGATTCAGAACAGGCATAGAATAATTGCAACTAAAATACATCCTAAAGAATGAAGATGCAATAATAAAAGCAATTTTAATTTGTGGCCCTATTTGAAGCTTCAATACACATTAAATCTCCTAGCACCACAGTAAAAAAAATGGTGGTAGGAAAGTACAAAGAAAGAGATTCTTAAAAGTGCAGGTTTAGCTGCTAAGGATATGTATGAGGACCCATGAATAGGAGCTTCCAGGAGTTTCACACACCTGTTGTGTATGTGTGGAATAAGTGTGTATTCATATAAAATGTATTTTTTAAGTTCTAGTCTAATTGTGTCTTGCAGGATTGATAAGGAAATAAGAGGGAGAAAATGTAATTTAGAACATCCACCTATAACAGTTGACATATAGTAAGGGATTAGAAATAGAAGTCAATTTTTTTTTTTAGATTTTATTTATTTATTTGACAGACAGAGATCACAAGTAGGCAGAGAGGCAGGCAGAGAGAGGTGGGGAGAAGCAGGCTCCATGCTGAGCAGAGAGCATGATGCAGGGCTCGATCCCAGGACCCTGAGATCGTGACCAGAGCCAAAGGTAGAGGCTTAACCCACTGAGCCACCCAGGAACCCCTAGAAGTCAATTTCTGATACTGGTTTCATTAGTAGTAGACTTTCATTTTGATTATACAAGTTTCTCATTTATAATTAAAAGTTTGAAAAACATAAAATTACACCAAAGGAATAAAAACAGGGTGAAGGAGAAGCTTGTTCCCAAGACATCCTTAAATCTCGGAAAAGACACTGTGACTGTTGTGTTCTTGTTGTTGTTCTGTGTGTGTGTGTGTGTGTGTGTGTGTGTGTGTGTTGTGAGTTCTAGGAAACCAGCTGTATATATTATCAGGGGAGAAAGGTGAGGTTGAGCAGAGGCCTTGAGAGGATAAGTGATATGAGAGCATTTTATTTTTATTGTTGGGAATTTTTTTTCCTCTGGAATGGAACTTCAAAAATAGAACCTGTCCCCTCAGGAAATTTCTCTTTAGAGATGTTTTGAAGGAAATCTGTATTTTAAGGATTTTTTTTTCCATGATTAGCTAAAGAAATGCAGAAATCTCCAGAAGAAAGTAAAAGGCAATGGAACTTCACTGGTAAAGTGAAGCTCCATTTGACCAGGTTGTTTCCTTTTATTATGATTACAACCCATATAAATTGAAAACCCAGTTTTGGTCAGCATTGCATATAGATAATCACGATTGATAGTGCTAAAAAGTAATATATTTTTTTCTTTTTAAAGATTTTTATTCAATTCCAAGTTTTATTCAATTAGCATATAGTGTACTATTAGTTTCAGGTGTAGAGTATAGTGATTCCTCACTTTCATATGATGTCCAGTGCTCATCACAAGTACCCTCCTTAATACCATCCACCTATTTAACCCATCCCCCCACCCACTTCCCCTCGAGTACCCCCCCGGATTGTGCTCTATAGTTAAGAGTCTGTTTTCTTGTTTGCCTCTCTCTCTCTCTCTTTTTTTTTTCTTTTTTTTCCACCTATGTCCTTCTGTTTTTCATCTTAAATTTAGTTTCTCCTCAACAAAGGAAACAATCAATTAAAATTAAATGGCAACTTTGGAAAGGGAGAAGGTATTTACAAATGGCATATCTGACAAAGGGATAGTATCCAAAAACTGAACATCTATAAACCAAATAGTCCAGTTAAAAAATGGACATAAATCATGAGTAGACATTTTTCCAAAGAAGACATCAAATGGCTAACAGACCAATGAAAATGTGCTCAACATTACTCATCATTTTAGGGACATACAAATCAAAACAATAATGAGATATCATCTCACACCAATCAAAATGGCTAAAATTAACACAAGAAACAACAGGTGTTGGTGAAGATGCAGAAAAAGAGGAACCCTTTTAAAACTGTTGGTGGGAATGCAAACTGGTGGAGACAATCTGGAAAACAGTATGGAGTTTCCTCAAAAAGTTAAAAATAGAACTACCCTATAATCCAACAAATGCACTACTAGGTAGTTATCCAAAGGATACAAAAATGCTGATTCAAAGAGATAAATGCACCCTGATGTTTATAGCAGCATTATCAACAATAGCTTAATTATGGAAAAAGTAATCTTTAAAAGGAATTCCAAACTCTTATCTCTACGAAAACATCAAAGAAATCTAACTAATTATTAAATCATACATTTTTACAACTCCTTTCCTTTTTTTGTCTTAAATTACACACTTCTGCAAAATATCTTACTCTTCAAGTCCCCAATATTTTCCTCTTTCTCACCCCAATCTTTGTAGCATTTTTCCTGCCTCTATACTCTTATATCCTACTTCTTTGGATCTCTCAGCTTTCTTGAATACATTAACTTCTCTGCTTTCTCTTATTAATTTTTTTCTGCTTTCCCCATACCAAATTTTTTCACAAAAATTGAGTCTTGAAAGATTTCCTTACTCGAGATTCTCTTGTCCTGTATCACTGTGCTAATCCCTCTTCCACCTTACAAAAATCAAAGGGAAAAAAACAAAAACAAAAACAAAAACAAAACACCTAATTTCTAAACTATCACCCATATGACTCAGATAAAGATCACACATTTTAAGAATTACTTCCTTTGGTATGGGTATGTCATACTAATGATTGTATAGTTAAGACAGGAAGCACTTTAGATATTTCAGAAAAGAAGGTTTTTGGGGGGAGCAGGGTGTGTGTGTGTGGCCTTTTTATCTATCCATCATCTATTTATTTGGTAATGGGGACTTAAGGACCTGTAAAACCATTAGGAGGCTAGACGGAAAAAGCGCTAAGTTGGTCATCACTAGCTTTCAGTTCTTGCTTTTAGATATCCAAGAACTGGATCTTACAATGACTAAAAAGTCCCATGTTCTATAATCCCTGCTCTCTTCTGCATAGAAGCAGGTTATTTGTAGAAAATGAACCAGAGACTGATGAGGGCCCTTCTATTTAGGGAAGCCCACTTTCCAGCCTCCTCTGTTGAAGAAGCAAAACATGGCCTCTGTGTCCTTTCTGTTCTCTACTTCTCTTGGGGGTGTCTATCATTAAGGGAATCTAGCTCAGATCCCTACAAGCAAGGATCCTAGGAAATGTATTTCCAATATTCCAGTGTTCGTATTATAAAGTACAGAAGATATAAGTTGCAAAGTGTCATTAACACTCTGGTGGAACCCACAATGTAGTCACTTCCTACTTTGTCTTCTTTCTTAAAAAAAAAAACAAAAAACTTTTTCTCTTATCCAATTAAATAGCCAAAGAGAATAAATGATCACAAACTACCCCTTAAGTCTAGGGATAAATGACAGATATTTTTAGACTTGCTTAATTTCAGAAAATTTACTTCTAATACACTTATCTTGATGAGCATTGAGTAATATATGGAAGTGTTAAATCATTAGATTGTACATCTGAAACTAAGGTAACACTGTGTGTTAACTATACTAAATTAAAAAAACAAAAACAAACAAAACAAAACTTCCCATTGGCTACTTTCTCAAGAAACTACAGAACGAAGATCTCATCAAAGAGAGAATAAGCAAAGATGTGGAATCCAGGAAAGAATATATCTATCTATTACAGAACTGAAAAGAAGAGAATTTTTAGGATAGTGGTAGAAGGATATCTCAAGTAATATCTATATATCAGTGTCTCAAAGAACCATTCCAGATTAAAGCTGGAGAAAGATACAGTCCAGAAATGTTGTTTTCAAGAAGACCCCACCCCCTGACAAATCACATGAAGTGTTAGACAATAGAGCAAGGTGTTTTAGAGTACCTTTTTTTTTTAGTTCATTTATGGAAAATGAATGATGGATAAGCATCTAAATGAGGCAAAAATGAGGGATGAAAAGTGAGAGATGTACAGGAAGGAAATGTAATCATAGAATGACGTGTCTCTCAATTGTGAACAATACTATGAATTATTATGCATTATTTCATTATGAATAATGAAAGTATATAACACAAATTTAGCCCCAGACTTTGATATAAATACATTTGGAGAAGGCCTTAACAGATGGCTAATGTGGATAGAGTTGATGAGAGTGCCAAATCATCATTTTATGTGTTAGGAAGTCAGTAGGTAATGTGTGCAATTAAAAAGTCAATACATTGTATTATAAGTATGTGATTTATAAACATAGTGACAAATAGTCCCTCAAATAATTAGAAATGTGTTTTTCTCTGTGAGTCAGGATAGGGAGTTGGAGAGTAATAGCTGGGCACTGCTGATTTTTGTGTCTTTATATTATTTATAGTACAATGAATCTAAACAATAAAAATATATTTTTAAATCAAGGGAAACAAGATAAATATAATTTTTTAAAAGTTGTCTAGTATTTTATAATAAACTAAAAATAACATTTAGAACTTGTGACCAAATAAATAATTAAAAATAAATTATATCAAAGGTAAAATCTCTACTTGTCTTAAATCAGACAGTGAGGAGAAAGATAAAGAATGTGAAAGAATAAAGACCAGGTTGCATTTGTGCAAATGAATGTGATACCACTAGCACTTACTTTTGACAGCACATATGCAGCTAAAAATACATGCATACATCTAAAGATGCTAAGTATTTCTACCACCATATGCATATGTAACATATTCACATCAAAGTTAATTGATGTGTTAGCATTCTAAAAATAAGTACCAGACTTTACAAAATTCATCTACCTTATGTATTTCCTACTTCTAGGCTTCAAGGCCTCATTGTGCCATTTATCCCTTTAAGCAAATTCCTACTCGGAGGAATATGCCCTTTGTTTTGGCAATTAACCACATAAATAGATTAAACAGCATTCACTCAGAACTTCTCAGCTTTGTGCACAAACCTTCTCATAGAACAAAGTTCCTCAGAATTTATTCTTCAGAAAATATAATACCACAAGTGCTCTTTATTTTTTTTAAATATTTTATTTATTTATTTGACAGAGAGATCACAAGTAGGCAGAGAGGCAGGCAGAGAGAGAGGAGGAAGCAGGCTCCCCACTGAGCAGAGAACCCCACCATGCGGGGCTCGATCCCTGGACCCTGAGATCATGACCTGAGCTGAAGGCCAAGGCTTAACCCACTGAACCACCCAGGCGTCCCCACAAGTGCTCTTTAAAAAAAGAGTAGTCTTATGAAAAATGATTTGGGGGAACAACACACATGACACTTTCATCTTGAATACTGACCACAAGGGCCTTAATGTGCCCTTCAGTTTGACTACATTTTAGGCAGGTTTCTTCCTGAGTATAGGCCTCTCACCTCCCTTTTCTAAGAGTGTTTACTACAGAAAATATGCAATTGTCAGTTTTTCTTTGCTCCTTTGAGATTTAAATCTCTGTCACTTTCTAGTTTTACAACCCTGTAATGTCTCTCTTAAACATCTGGGAGCCATCCTCAGCAAGAAACGTAGAGTCCTTACTTCCAAGTTTCTGTGGCGGATAAGGGTCTAACTTGGATAAGTACTATTAGCAAACACAGATGGCCCAATCACATAGTCCAGTTTCCCACCATAAAGTCATCTGATCGTTTTCCACTGCTCGCTGAGGTGCCCAAAACTCTGGTCTTTTATTTCAAGTTGAGTTCAGTCTCTTTCTCCAGTTCCAAGTCTTAAATAAAGTCCTGTTGCCTGTTTCACACCATCAGGGGACATTATTTAGGGAGTAATATTTAAAAGTACACTACATATAAAATGTTTTGAGAGATACTGCAGAAGGGAAACCTAGTTGAAATTCTTTAATTTGATGTTCCCAGTTTGCGTCACAATGAAAACTTTCATTATACGTCAATGTACATTCCACTATAGCAGAAATTCTCAAAGTGTGGTCCAAATACCAGCAACACTAGCATCTCCTAGGAACATCTTAGAAATATAATTTTCAGGGGCGCCTGGGTGGCTCAGTGGGTTAAAGCCTCTGCCTTGGGCTCAGGTCATGATCCCAGGGTCCTGGGATCGAGCCCTGCATCCGGCTCTTTGCTCAGCGGGGAGCCTGCTTCCATCTCTCTCTCCGTCAAATAAATAAATAAAATCATATATATATATATATATGTAATTTTCAGCACACCCTCCCCCCAGAGCTTTTGAATCAGAAACTCTAGGGATGTGACCCAGCCACCTGTGAGGTAACAAATCTGTCAGGTGATTCTGATGTGTAAATGTCAAACTGTTACTCTTTGGGGGGAGAGGGTTAGGTTTTGTTTTGTTTCTTAATTTTTTATTCCAATTTTAGTTAGCATACAGTAAAATATTAGTTTCAGGTCTATAATAGAGTGATTCAACACTTCCATCCCTATGCTCATCACAACAAGTGCATGCCTTAATCCTCATCAACTATTTTACCCAGCCCCCCACCCACCAAACCATTACTCATCATTACATCTACACTGAGAAATTCAATCCTAGGAAACAACACTAGAGAAACAAAAACCAGCTAAGAAAGAACATTCCTTTATTAATTTATCTATTGCATTTTAATAGTTGAAATTAATACTCATTTTTTGTCCTAAAATTTGAATGAAAGAGCAAACAGATGTATTTAGTTTATGGCAAAAGGTTTAGTCTGGGTTTCCTCTCTATCTGTTCTCTTTACCATGCACACTTGTATCCTGCTCCACACAATATATGTTTTTATACTATCATTGTTCTAAAACCAATATGAAAATTTTATGATCAAGAATCTGGAGCCGGGTGTCATTGGTGGCTCAGTCAGTGAAGGCTGGGACTCTTGATTTCGTTCAGGTCAGGATCTCAGGGTCCTGGGATCCAGCCTAGTATCTGCCTCCCTGCTCAGCAAGGAGCCTGCTGGGGATTCTCTCTCCCTCTGCCCTTCCCCTGCTCTCATGCTCTTTCTCATGCTCTCTCTCTCTCTCTCTGTCTCTCTAAAATAGATAAATAAATCTCAAAAAAAAAAAAAAGAGAGAGAGAGAGAAAGAATCTGGAGCTTATGTGCACTCAATGTTGTCAGTGCTGGGAAATCTTTCTCTTGTCATCTTTTCTGATATCCCATGAAAATGCAAAGCATTCCTCCAGCATACACTGCCTTCTCTCTTTTTTGAACTCCCATAAAGGATTCTCTTTAAAACCACATACTTTACATTTCTAGGTTAGCTTGGATCATTGGTTATCTTTGTATACCCCTTTCAGTTTCAATTTAATCAGGTTTTATGAATTCTGAATTATCTGTGTTTTGCAATCCCCTTCATTTACCACCAAACATTGAAGACTCATGGAATTTTCCCTGTTTTGTTTTGTTTTGGTTTTTTTTTTTTTCAGAGTAATATTAAAGATACTTGTGCTCTTGTGTTGCGCTCATATTGCTAACTGCTTTTTCTAAACCAAATATTATTTCTTGTGGTTGATGCATTTCTTTCCAAATGCAAACATAAATTTTCTACATGTTATGTTCAGAAGTAGCATGGAATCTGTAGGGAAGAAGAACCCTGAGTTAGAGGTGGTATCCCTTACAGAGGGCTTATCTTAATTATTTTTATTTTGTGCTGGCTATGGAGAAATGGCACTAATTATTCATCTGACACAAGGCTGATTTTCTGCTTCCCTTAAAAACAAGATGCATTCCCCAGCCACATTTTTTTTAAGATTTATTTATTTATTTGACAGAGAGATCAGAAGTAGGCAGAGAGGCAGGCAGAGAGAGAGCCCAATGCAGGGCTTGATCCCAGGACCCTGGGATCATGACCTGAGTCGAAGGCAGAGGCTTAACCCACTGAGCCACTCAGGTGCCCCCTCGCCCAGCCACATTTTTAACAAATGTCTCCAGACTTAATATTCTTAACATTGACCCTGGAAAAGTGAGGAATGAGGAAGTGGGACACTATAGTGCTTACATACTGAGGCACACATAATGATCATAGTCATGAAGAGAGATAAAGTCCACCTTTCATAATAACATTTGCGAATTTTTATATGTGCATACTAAACTAGAGCATTCCTCCAGGTATGTGTCATCAATATTCAAAGACACGAGTGTATGTCCTTGTATTTGCATTAATGTTGGTCCTTTATTTGCATTGTCTCATCATATATCTCCACAGACTTTTAAGCTAGTTTTGTTAGAGCATTTTCTTTTGTCAATTTATCACTACATTACAGGTGAGAACCATAGCAAATATAACTACCACTATATGAAATGTGAATTTTTTTCCCCATTGGAAAACATTACCAGATGAAAAAGGATATGCATTCCCATCTTCCCAGAAAAGATAAATGAGAAGAAATGAATGTCAACTGCTCATGGTTTTGAGTGTTGTTGTTGTTGTTTTGTTTTTTGTTTTTTAGGGTTTTTTTCCCCCCACCCCGGATTCTTTTTCTAGAAAAAATGTAGTAAACGAGTGAACCATTTATCAGAGATTGCTTTGGTAAAATTTTATTCCTAGGTAGGGAAGTGTCTCTAAGAGAAACATTAGAATTCCTGCTGGACATGGACTCTGCCTACCGAAAAATCTTTGAAGTTAGAAGCTGAAGGTGCTATTTGTAAACATTAAACTGGCTCATATTTTGTCAAAAGTATCTTCTCTGCTTTTTTAGTTCCTTTGTGTTTTGAAGGTGTGCTGTTCACCAATTTTAAAACTATTGCGGACCCCAGTTAGGTTAATAAACGCGTAGAATCAAGTATGTTGATGTCCCTGAGACAGCGATTGGCAATGACTGTGCCGACAAACACTTTTGTGTCCTCTCTAAGTTCTCTGTAATACCATTCACTGTTCTATTAATCACATAACTGCGTGGAGGAAAAACCTCAGTTTTTAATTACGCTTGTTTACTGTAAATTACTCTTATGAAAATATTCCCATGTATTTGCCTGTGCAACTGTGCATGTAATTGCATTTTGGCAAGAGTGCAGAAATACATCCTTTTTGAAAATGAAGTCTAAGGGGTGCTTTTACAAAAGGTGACATTTTCAGCTTGACTTTTAGTTGAAATGTCTTTTGTACACATAAAACTGACAAGTTGACAGTCTTGTCATCTGAACTTCTCCAGCTACAAGATCGGTACAAAACAGATGCTTCTAGATTTTTTCTGACATTGTACCTTTTTCGGACATTCCCTATTTAAGGCTAAAGAGAGATCTCTTGTAAACCCCTCACACCGAGCTGTAGGCATGCTCATGTATTTCTCAAAGCCCATCGGCTGAGTCCTATGCAAATATATTCCAAAAGATGCTGCTGCTGCTGTTCTAACAGGGAGATGAATTGGAGGTTTTGCTGGAATAATGGTAGAAACCTAAGCTGAAGGATTGCTGTCTGTATGTACTTATCCACAACCTATCAAAAGGTGCCAACCCAAGCGGTCAGCTCACTCATGAGCAGATGACAGCTATCTAGCGTTTCTAGCCTTCATGACTCAAAGGAATATTTCCAAAAAAAAACTAACCTTGATAAATATATACTCACCACAATAGTACAGAAAAATTATCATTTTATAATTATGGTACTATAAATACGCCATACAATTTATTTCTCAGAATAAGAAGTATATATTATATTATGGGGCACCTGGATGGCTCTGAGTTAAGCCCCTGCCTTCAGCTCAGGTCATGGTCTCAGGGTCCTGGGATCGAGCCCTGCATCAGGCTCTCTGCTCAGCAGGGAGCCTGCTTCCCCCTCTCTCTCTGCCTATCTGCCTACTTGTGATCTCTCTCTCTATCAAATAAATAAATAAAACCTTAAAAAAAAAAAAGAGTAAGAAGTACTTTTTATGTGTCTTCTGGGGCTTCAAATGGTCTTTGTTTTTCCAGGTAGAAATCATGAGGTATTTTACAAGTTTAGGCCAATGATTTGGCAGTGATAAATGAAATACTAGTGAAAAGAGAAAAATGGGAAAATTCATGGTGTTTCTCCTTTTGGGCCTTAACCTTAATTCTGCTTTTGACATTGTTGAACTTTCTTTCTAAAATCTAATCCCAAATTACCTTGCCAGATTTTTATGCTACAACATTCTGATATAGCCAAATATATTGTAACTATAGCCTTATTCTAGATGTCTATTTATCTCCTGTGGCTTTATTTCTTCTGTTCTGTCATTGTAGAAGTCCTACTAATTGCAAGGAAGTGGACTATCGCTGTCCCAGAGAACTCCTGTTGGGTGATTCTTTCTCCATTCTCTGATTCCATTTGTACTTGACAGAGTAGCCATCCACACTTCTTAGTAGAGTGTTTTATAATAGGCTTACTGACAGTGAGATTATTACTATTATAGTTATTATTATTATTATTATTATGTATAGCTATTAGCTAACTATTAGGAGGAATTACCCTATCTGCTTAAAACTCATTGTCATGATGCACACTTGCCTACTCACCTGGCCTTTTTCTCTAACTAAAAGTATTGTTGGTGTAAGGTGAAAAGTGAGTTCTCAGTGGCTGGAGCTTTTAATGCCTACTTGAACAGAATCACCAGAAAATCAAGGAAATTCTGGGAAGCCAAAGTGGAATTGACCAGGGACACAGTAATTGGGAGATCTAGACTTGAGACACAGCACAGCTCTGTCATTGAAAATCTTGTGAGGGGCAGACAAGATGGCAGGGAACTAGGAGGAGGTGCCGTTTCAACCTGTACCCTAAAGTGAGCTGATTACCTACCAAGGAACTCTGATCACCCATGAATTCAGCCTGAGATTAGAATTCTACACGTCTGGATCTCTACGGGGACAGAAGATGCCAGTGGGCAGGTAAAGCGGAGTGGGAACATCAGACTGGTATTGGAATATAAACAAAAGGGGGAGGGAGCCGCCAGAAGCGACCCATTGGAAAGTGATAACCCAATCCGAGAGTGCCCTACAACTGGGGACCAGCATTAACTTGGAGTCTGATAGAAAGCAGTCAAAAAGAGCAAAGAATCGTGGGGGGAAATTTGGGTATTGGGATGGTTAGGGACAGGGGCTTAAGTCCCCAGACCAAGGACAACCACCCCTGGCACTGCACCAGAGAGAGTGTGGCGGAGAAACCAGATCTTGGTCCCTGAGCTGTGAGCCAGAGCGCCTAAGGGCAAATGGGGTGCAGCTCCCATGAGGACTTGGGAGCCTTGCCAGCCAGCAGAAACACAGCCTTTTTGCAGTACCCACACTTGTGCTGCGCCTAGCTATCAGAGCCTGAGACTCTCCCCACACCCTCCCGAGAGAGGTGCGCAGAAGCGCCAGCCTGGCGCTCTCGGACCCGGAAAGTCTGAGCGCTCCCAGCCCGGGGCCAGGAGGAAAATCTCAGTGTGTGATCCCTGCTTGGAACCTCTCTGGTGGTCTGGAGCTGCCCAGACAACCGCCGCTGTTGTGGTTTTGGGTGCAAGCAGGAGTTCCTTTGTCTCCAGGGACCGCAACTGGGAACGTACTCTGCCAGTGGCCAAGGGGGGACTTATGTGCTCTGCAGCACCCAGAGGGGAACAGACTGAGGCTTCTCTCTGAGAGGGAGGTCTGGGTGCAGTTTGCTTTCCTCTAAACTTCCAAAAACTATCAAGAGCTGCCAAGGGGAGAGAAAACAAACAAACAAACATAAAAACCTCCAGAACAAAAGCCTGAAAAACCAGTTTCCTCAGAGACCACCCCCTTGAGGGGGGGCAGGAGGACTTCACTCAGGAAACACTGCCTGAAAACCCATGTGGCAGGCCTCTCCCCCAGAACGCCAACTGGGAAAAACAAACAAACAAACAAAAAACAACAAGAGAACAACCACCACTATTTCATAGATACAACTTTTATTTTTAATTAGTTCCCACTATTATGGTTTTTTAAATTTTTTATATAGATTTTTTTTAGCTTATTTACCATCACAGTGAGATGTCCAGTACATCAAATTCCATAATAACCTTTTAACCTGAACTTTTTGATACATATACCCGTGTTTTCCTTTTGCTTTTCTAATTTTTTTATTTTTTAAATTTTACTTTAGTTTAGTTTAGAGTTCATTCTTTTATTTTTATTTTTAAGATTCATATAGAGTTAAACTTCAAGGTAATCCCCTTTCCCCAATCAATGCTACCCCTATAGGTAAACCAATTTTTAGTCACCCATTATCTTAGGAAAGTTGAGTCTTTTAACAAAGATATCAAGATACATCCAGGAAGAATCAAAATAACCTTCCTCACCCACACTGAGAATTTATAACAACTCTCACATCTTTTTCTTCTGCCAGTGTTTCTGTGTATTTGTGTTTGCCCTGGTAGTATATAAATCTTATACTTGGGGTTCTTTTTGACGAGGTTCTTTTTTTTGTTTGTCTGTTTTCCTTCTACATATATATGTATATATTTTTATTCTCTTATCATATACTTTTATCAGTCTTTTTGTTTGTCTGTTTTGCTTGTATACTTCACAAATCTTACCTTGGAGCCCATTTGGGCTGAGTCATCTCTTTTATCTTTCTTTCTTTTACCTGTGTCTCTCTCTTTTTTTTCTTTCATTTAGGTGGGGACTCTTGATTGCTCAGAAGTGTTCCAGGGTGCATCTTGACTGCACCACAGTCGATACATCCAGCTACATCCGTTCAGCCATCTCTCACCAAAATGACTAGGAGGAGGAATTCCCAACAGAAGAAAAATTCAGAGGATGGACCTTCTGTAACAGAGCTAATGGCTACCGACATAGACAATATGTCAGAAAGGGAATTCAGGCTAACAATTATCCAGGCAATAGCTAGGTTGGAGAAAGGCATGAATGACCAAACGGAATTGACTAGGGCAAAACTGAAAGCCACCAGGGATGATGTTCACAAGGCTCTCAGTGAGTTCCAATCTAATCTAAATTCTCTAAAAGCTAGGGTAACTGAGACAGAAGATAGAATTAGTGATCTGGAGGACAAACAGATAGAGAGAAAGAATCAGGAGGAAGCCTGGAACAAACAGCTTAGAAGCCACGAAAACAGAATCAGGGAAATAAATGATGCCATGATATGTTCCAATGTCAGAATTATTGGAATCCCTGAAGGATAGGAGAAAGAAAGACGTCTAGAAGATATAATGGAACACATTCTCCAAGAAAATTTTCCCAATAACACGAAAGGAACCAGAGTTCATGTACTAGAGGCAGAATGGTACCATCCCCAAGATTATATATTCTCAAAAGTCCTCGAGATATCTGATAGTAAGAAAGAGGAATTATAATTCTAGAGAAACTCTCTTGAAGACAGCTAGGACAAAGAAGCTCCTTATGTACAGAGGAAAGACCATCAGAATAACGTCAGACCTGTCCACAGCAACCTGGCAAGCCAGAAAGGGCTGGCAAGATATATTCAGGGCACTAAATGAAAAGAACATGCAGCCAATAATACTTTATGCAGCAAGACTGACATTCAAAATGGATGGAGAGATAAAGAGTTTCCAAGACCAGCAAGGCTTAAAAGAGTATGCGACCACCAAGCCGACACTGCAGGGAATATTAAGGGGGGGTTCTATAAAAGAGGAAAAATCCTAAGAATATCATTGAAAAGAAATATAGAGACAATCTACAGAAAGAAAGATTTCAAAGGTAACACGATGTCAATAAAAACGTATCTATCAATAATCACACTCAATATGAATGGCCTAAATGCGCCCACAAAATGGCACAGGGTTACAGATTGGATAAAACAACAGGACCCATCCATATGTTGTCTACAAGAAACCCATTTTAAGCCTAAGGATACACCCAGACTGACAGTGAAGGGATGGAAAGGCATCTTTCATGCCAATGGGCCTCAAAAGGCCAGGGTAGCGATTCTCATATCAGATAAATTAGATTTTAAACTAAAGACTCTAGTCAGAGATACAGAAGGAAACTACATAATCTTAAAGGGACTATCCACCAAGATGATCTAACAAATGTAAATATCTATGCCCCCAATATGGGAGCAGCCAAATACTTAAGAAAACCTTTAATCAAGATAAAGAGTCATATTGATATGAATACATTGATAGTAGGAGAACTTAACACATCTCTCAGTAATAGACAGATCATCCAGGCAGAAAATCAATAAAGAAACAAAAGCATTGAATGACACATTGGAGAAGATGGACCTCATAGATGTATACAGAACATTCCAACTTAAAATAACAGAATACTCATTCTTCTCAAGTGCACACGGAACCTTCTCCAGAATAGACTACATACTGGGTCACAAATCAGGACTCAACCAATACCAAAAGCCTGAGATTATTCCCTGCATATTCTCAGATCACAATGCTTTGAAACTGGAGCTCAATATAAGGAAAAGTTTGGAAGGAACTCAAACACCTGGAAGCTAAAGACCACCTTGCTTAAGAATGCTTGGATCAACCAGGAGATCAAAGAAGAACTTAAACAATTCATGGAAACCAATAAGAATGAAGACACTTCGGTCCAAAACCTATGGGATACAGCAAAGACGGTCCTAAGGGGGAATTACATAGCCATCCAAGCCTCCCTCAAAACAACTGAAAAATCCAGAATACACCAGCTGTCTCTACACCTTAAAGAACTGGAGAATCAACAACAAATTAAACCAACTCCACACACAAGAAGGGATATAATCAAGAGTAGAGCAGATATCAATGAGGTAGAAACTAGAGATACAGTAGAACGTATCAATGAAACTAGAAGCTGGTTTTTTGAAAGAATCAATAAGATCGATAAACCATTGGCCACACTAATCCAAAAGAAAAGAGAGAAAACTCAAATTAATAAAATTATGAATGAAAAGGAAGAAATCCCAAGTAACCGAAGGAAGTAGAAACAATCATCAGAAGTTATTATCCACAGTTATATGCCAATAAGTTAAGCAACCTAGATGAAATGGATGCATTCCTGGAAAACTATAAACTCCAAAAATTGAACCAGGAAGAAATTGGCAACCTGAATAGACTGATATCTAGTAACGAGATTGAAGCAGTGATCAAAAAACTCCCAAAAAACAAAAGCCCGGGACCTGAAGGATTCCCTGGGGAATTCTACCAAACTTTCAAAGAAGAAAAAACACCTATTCTCCTGAAGCTGTTTCAAAAAATTGAAGCAGAAGGACAACTTCCAGACTCTTTTTATGAAGCCAGCATTACCCTGATCCCCAAACCAGGCAAAGACCACACCAAAAAGGAGAATTTCAGACCAATATCACTGATGAATATGGATGCTAAGATTCTCAACAAGATCCTAGCAAACAGGATCCAACAGCACATTAAAAAGATTATCCACCATGAATCCCACCATGGGATTCATTCCTGGGTTACAAGGGTGGTTCAACATTCGCAAATCAATCAATGTGATAGAACAAATCAATAAGAGAAGAGAGAAGAATCACATGGTCCTCTCAATTGATGCAGAAAAAGCATTTGACAAAATCCAGCATCCATTTCTGATTAAAACACTTCAAAGTATAGGGATAGAGGGAACATTGCTGAACTTCACACAATCTATCTATGAAAGACCCACAGCAAATATCATCCTCAATGGGAAAAAGCTCACAGCCTTCCCGTTGAGATCAGGAACATGACAAGGATGCCCACTCTCACCACTCTTGTTCAACATAGTATTAGAAGTCCTAGCAACAGCAATCAGACAACAAAGAGAAATAAAAGGTATCCTAATTGGCAATGAAGAAGTCAAATGCTCTTTTCGCAGATGACATGATACTTTATATGGAATAACCAAAAGACTCCACCCCCAAACTACTAGAACTCATACAGCAATTCCATAACGTGGCAGGATACAAAGTCAATGTACAAAAAACAGTGGCTTTCTTATACACTAACAATGAAAATACAGAAAGGGAAATTAGAGAATCAATTCCATTACTATAGCACCAAGAACCATAAGATACCTGGAAATAAAACTAACCAAAGAGTAAAGGATCTGTAATCGAGGAATTACAGAACACTCATGAAAGAAATTGAAGAAGACACAAAAAGATGGAAGTCCATTCCATGTTCTTGGATCGGAAGAATAAACATTGTTAAAATGTCTATACTACCTAGAGCAATCTATACTTTTAATGCCATTCCCATCAAAATTCCACTGGTATTTTTCAAAGAGCTGTAGAAAATAATCCTAAAATTTGTATGGAATCAGAAGAGACCCCGAATCGCTAAGGAAATGTTGAAAAACAAAAATAAAACTGGGGGCATCTCATTACCTGATTTCAAGCTTTACTACAAAGCTGTGATCACCAAGATAGCATGGTACTGGCATCAAAACAGACACATAGACCAATGGAACAGAGTAGAGAGCCCAGATATGACCCTCAACTCTATGGTCAAATAATTTTCGACAAAGCAGGAAAAAATATACAGTGGAAAAAAGAGAGTCTCTTTAATAAATGGTGCTGGGAAAATTGGACAGCTATATGTAGAAGAATGAAACTCAACCATTCTCTTACACCGTACACAAAGATAAACTCGAAATGGATAAAGGACCTCAATGTGAGACAGGAATCCATCAGAATCCTAGAGGAGAACATAGGCAGTAACCTCTTTGATATCAGCCACAGCAATTTCTTTCAAGATATGTCAC
>PISX010029014.1:0-20669 GCA_004024625.1 Mellivora capensis | reverse complement strand
CTCTGGAAAACAGCATGGAGGTTCCTCAAAAAGTTGAAAATAGAACTACCCTATGACCCAGCAATTGCACTACTGGGTATTTACCCTAGAGATACAAATGTAGTGTCCGAAGGGGCACATGTACCCGAATGTTTATAGCAGCAATGTCTACAATAGCCAAACTATGGAAAGAACCTAGATGTCCATCAACAGATTAATGGATAAAGAAGATGTGGTATATATACACAATGGAATACTATGCAGCCATCAAAAGAAATGAAATCTTGCCATTTGCAACGACGTGGACGGAACTAGAGGGTATCATGCTTAGTGAAGTAAGTCAATCGGAGAAAGACAACTATCATATGATCTCCCTGATATGAGGAAGTGGAGATGCAACATGGGGGTTTGGGGGGCAGAAAAAGAAGAAAAGAAACAAGATGGGATTGGGAGGGAGACAAACCATAAGTGACTCTTAATCTCACAAAACAAACTGAGGGTTGCTGGGAGGAGGGCGGTTGGGAAAGGGGGGTGGGTTAATGGACATTGGGGAGGGTATGTGCTATGGTTAGTGCTGTGAAGTGTGTAAACCTGGCGATTCACAGATATGTACCCCTGGGGATAAAAATACTTTATATGTTCATAAAAAATAAAAAAAAATTATAAAAAATTTAAAAATTTATAAAAAAAAAACAAAAAACAGTGAGATCTTCAAGTAATATTCAAAGTTCAGGGATTATGAGAAGTTCAAATAGTAGTTAAAAAGAAGCAAATTAGGAGCAGCAGCCCTGAGCTGCCAGGTGATCTGTTTCCTGCTCTGAGTGACTTAAAGCCTCTCTAGGTCTTTGTTTCTGCATTTATAAAACAAAGGTTAAACTAGAGAGCTATCAATGTTTCTTAATTCTAAATTTTGTATTAAGAATTTTTTTTTTTACAGCTCAGTAAACTCCTTGAAGAATCTATCAGGAAGGCAGCCCAGAACTATCCACTAACATTTCAAACCCTGATTCTGATAAGCCTCCACTACTGATTGTTGGACCATACTGAGCTCCTTGACCTTGTGAAATCAGGATGACATTAGCACTGTTCCCCAGAGAAATTTAATGATGACTAAATGAGGTAACATGTTATACTTCCAGAAAAGGCCTACAATAAAATGCCTTGCATTCACAGATTGCTTAGTAAAGAAAATAATCTTTCGGGTATTAGCGATTATTTTTACTAGAGGATGGATGTAATTTTATATATTCATAGTGATATACAACAATATAGGATGAGCACTTTATCTTTCATTATTCCTTATTCCTGAAACAGTCTTTTAGCCAAACTTCTCTAGAATCTTCTTTATCTTCCTTTAATACTTTCTATAAAATGTCAGTAAAATTGTATTGTTTTTTGTCATTTTAATATGAAAGACAATGTCTTTCTCAGACAGTTTTGCGCTGCACATTCCAAAATTTACTTACTCTCCTTCTGGTACATTTGTTACTTTTATGTTGGACTGAACCTCTAAGATTTCCTTTTTTAAAAAAGCATTTGTTAAAATTTCATAGTCATTTTTCATTTTCTTTTTCAATCTACTTTCTATAATAAGTTTCCTCATCTTTCCTGAAATTTTCTTTGTCATTGGTTTCTATCACATTGGATTCCCTTTTTTTTTTCTTACTTGACAGATAGTCCTTTGCAACTTGACCTACTTGCCTACTTTTTTCTTGCCAACTTTTGAAATTAGGATTTCCTTTCATTTTCAAGCTCTTTTAATCCCAAGACTTCAAATATCACCTTTACGTAGCTGATGCCAAAATCTATGCCTTCAGTCCTTGCCCCATTCCTGAACTAAAGGCATCTATTTCTAAAAGTAAAATTCCCTTTTAGATTTCATAGAAGTCACACAAGCATTTCAAGCTTAATTTATCCAAATAAAACTCCACTTATTTTCCAACCCACCCTCTAACTTAAATATTACTCTATTCCTTAATTTTCAATATTATTTGATGGTATTTTTTTCTAATATTTTATTTTGAATGTTCTTAAAACCCACAACTGTTTATGCTGACTTAAAATACATAGTTCCTTCTATGTGGTTATTCAACAAATGATAATGAAGCATAATGGTTTTATTTATCATCTGCTTTTTCAAAAAACATTTAAAAGGACCTACAAAGTGCACATGATAGAGTAAGATTAAGTTAATTTTTTTAAGATTAAGTTAATTTTAAAAATAAGGAAAATGAATTAAGTTCTTACACTGGTTAAATCATATGCCTATGGTACTAATCTCATTATAACCTAATTTTGTTACATAAATGCTATTATAACCAAATGCTTGATGTAAGAGCTACAGTAAAACTATAATTGAGGGTCTCCTAATTTCAGTAAGTCATAAAAAGTATCAAGAAATGAAAACTGCCAATAGTTATAACATGTAATAGGTGTGTTCTAATCTGCATAATTTATAATTTTTTTTCATTTATACAGCTTTATTTCAAAGAACTTTTATTTTTTTAATTTTTTTTAAAAGATTTTATTTATTTATTTGACAGAGATCACAAGTAGGCAGAGAAGCAGGAAGAGAGAGAGGAGGAAGCAGGCTCCCCATTGAGCAGAGAGCCCAATGCGAGGCTTGATCCCAGGACCCTGGGTTCATGACCTGAGCCGAAGACAGAGGCTTTAACCCACTGAGCCACCCAGGCGCCCCTCAAAGAACTTTTAAAGTATAAAATATTTTTCCTTTTTCTCTTTAGATTTATAGCTTTTGAATTTTAACATGTTACTCTTATCCTTTTTGAAAGGTATTTTGGATATTTTATCCATAACAATATTCCTAAAAATATTCAATATTTAATGATTTCGAAAGTACATTCAAGGTCTTGTAATTTAAAACCACTTTGTGAATGAGATTATTAAAATGTTTATATTTCTAATTTATGGATTTACATTTAAAGTGATATTAAATAACTTGGTTAAACTCACAATTAGTAAATGGCAGAAGTTGAACTTCATATCTTCAGATCCCCATTTCAGTGTTTCTTCTTGATATATCAAATTATTTGGGGACATATTTTATTTTGACCTATTTAACTTTTGGAGAAAAGGATTTTACACATATTATATACCATATGGATTTGGTACTACTCTAGAACAATCTCACTAAATCTCAAATCTGATCAAGTCACTTCACTATTTCGCCCATCTTTGCCCTCAGATGATCCAACTTCCTTAGCACTGGGCTCCAGATTACTTCTCCAGCTTCCTCTCTCACATAGCCCCCAAGTGAGCATACTCTCACACAGTAAATGTTTTCATTTCTTTAATCTACATGTTTTTCTAGCATCTGAATTTCTCTCTTTCTCTCTCTCCCCATATATATATATATATATATATATATATATATATAATTTTATTATTATTTGTGTGTGTGTGTGTGTGTGTGTGAAAAGATGACATTCCTACTCATTTCCAAGACTGGACTCTTCAGGTCTCATTTATATATAAGTTCTTCTGGGAGTTCTTGCTTGACCACCACCTAACTTAAATTCAGGCTAGGTTGTTTTTTAATGGGTTCCCATAAGACTGTACTTCTTTATCATAGTATTTTTTTCTCAGATTCTTAGTATTCATGGATCTAACATCGGTTGCTCCTATAATGATATGCTGATCTACCAGAAGGTTAAGGAAATGGAGCAACATTTTATTTAAAGAAAATCATAATATATAAATGGCATTGTTCCCCCTCCAGTCATTTCTGGGACAAGCCGAGTATGTATGTATGTATGTATGTATAAATAAATAAATAAATAAAGACTAGTTAATGTTAGGGTCCGTAATCAAAGGAGCGAGACTAATACAAAGCGAAGGTCAAGCAAATCTTTATTTCTCGCCAAGCATTGAGAATCAAACTGAGTGGTTGGGGCCGTCTCTTACAAAAAGGCGACCTCTCTGAGCCTCACAGACTAACTTTTATAGAGGTAGTTTAGCTGGGCTATACACAGGTGGCCAATGAGATTGTAATACACAGAGAAAACTGCACAGTCATGCTAGGTTACACAGGGGTGGCCAATTGAATTTCAATTTACCCTAGTAGATATATGCATGCCCCACTGATTGGATGTCTTCACCTGGCCTGACCCGCCCTTGTATCTAGGCTTTGCAAATAAGTTCCTCTGGGAGGGGCAGGGTCAATCTAAGTTGCCCGAATAAACACAAAATGACTCCCTCTGGCTAACCAGGCCCTTACAGTTACATTTACAAAATTGATATTCAGAAAGATACCAGATATATATCAGCAACAAATATCTTATGGTTGTATCTTATGATAGCTCTGTTGGTATTATTATTATTTTTTAAGATTTTATTTATTCATTTGACAGAGAGAGATCACAAGTAGGCGGAGAGGCACAGAGAGAGGGGGAAGCAGGCTCCCTGATGAGCAGAGAGCCCAATGTGGGGCTCCATCCCAAGACGCTGGGATCATGACCTGAGCCTAAGGCAGAGGCTTAACCCGCTGAGCCACCCAGGTGCTCCGTTGGTATTAGTTTTATCCCAGACCAATAAATGCTATAGAATAGGAAATAAACAAACAAACAAACAAACAAAACTATGTAGTATTCTAATCATTTATGTATTTTTTTTCTTTTTTCATTTTTCTATTTTCATTTTTTGGATAGGTCTAAAAGCATTGTAGAATTAATTGTTTTAAATTTTATATTAATATACTTGAGGCTTTTTGTGTCCATGGTAAGTTCCTAACTTCCTCTTGTCTCTTCTCTCACTGTCTCCTTGAAGAATTTTTTTTGTTACAGTTCACTTTTTCAATAATACATTACTCTCTCCACTTTGGTGGAGTTTGGAAGTTCGATCTCTCACTACTTTCAGTTTTTTAGTTCCTTTCTCTTTCTGCCAAGGCCTTCATAATTAAATAAGAATTATGTCTCCTCTAATCAAATTCCAAATCCAACACTAAAATTATATTGACTTAAATCAACAAGCGTCTGAAGCAATTTTTCAACTCTTATATTATTTTAATTGCTTTTCTCTTTTACAGTGACTTTGTCCTTCAGTATGAGATTAGGCACTGAATTTCTCTAGACCAACAGGATGGCACAAAACAATTTCTACCTACATTTTCATGGGAAGATTAGATACCTCCTGAAGAGATATAGAATCTGAATTAAGGAGGAAAAGAAAGAAAAACATAGGTTTCTGGATTGATTGTGTTTAGGACCAAATCATTGTAATGATAAATTATTATGAATTATCACTAAATGTATACTAAATAAGAAAATTTCAACAAAATTTCAGAAAGCAATTTACTTTTCTAAATATATAATGTCTACATATTATTGGATGAAACTATTTTCATATATTAGATAATTTTGCATTTGTTAAGTTGTACAATGTGAGTTATATAAATTATATACCATGGGTATATTTAAACAATAATAATCAGAAATGTTTTAAGGTAACATACTTGAAATATTTGCACATAGTAAACTCATCTTCGTTGTGGTCAAAGTTGAATTGCTTACATTATTTTGTATTATTTTGTAGTGTTTCTCTTTACTAGGAAAAGCAAACATATAATGGCAAATGATACCCTATAGTCATATACTATTATTCAATATTTAATATTCTGAATAAAGGACATTCATCTATGTTTAGTTTTCATACTGAAGTGTTATTATTTATATACTGAAAATAACTTCTGCTTCTATTAATAGGCTGAATTTAATTTTTTGAATTATTTCAAATTCTTTGCTAGATACTGTTAATGAAAAAATATTACAAATTATCACAACAGGATGGGTAGGTTGGAATTGGCAGAATATAACTAGTAAGCAAAATATAGCTTGTGTCCAGTTTTAAAAGGAAGAGTCTGGAGATAATTCACATATTGATAGGTCCCATTATTCATCAAACACCAAACATATACACTACACACTGGAAATTCAATGGATATAGGAGGTAAGAGATTCCACAAGAATAGCACACACACAAAAAAAAAACTATGGGAAAAGAATTTTTTTTTTTTTTAAGATTTGTGACAGAAAGACTGAAAGAGAACACAAGTAGGCAGAGAGGCAGGCAGAGGGAGAGGGAGAAGCAGGCTGTCTGCTGAGCAGGGATTCCAATGTGGGGCTTGGTTCCAGGACCCTGAGATCATGACCTGAGACGAAGGCAGCCGCTTAACCAACTGAGCCACCCAGATATCCCTCTTTTTTCTTTTTCTTTTTCTTTTTTGATAATTTTATTTATTTGAGATAGAGAGTACTCACCCATGCATGGGGGAAGTGGGAGTGGGAAGATGCAAACAGAGAGGGAGAAGAAGGCTCCCCATCAAGCAGGGAGCCCCGTGCAGGTCTCAATCCCAGGACCCTGGGACCATGACATGAGCTAAAGGCAGATGCTTAACAGACTGAGCCACCCAGGCACCCCAAAACATGGAGGCAAAGAGTTCTAATCAGTGACAGAGAGTATTTCCTTCCATTATCTTGTCATTTTTAATGAATTAGTAACATAACCACTAAGATTCCAGAGTACAAACCTTTCTCAGATTTGGATATATTTCCATTTTCTATGAAGATTTTTAAACACAATTCAAATACTCAAAATCACCAGAATGTTTCTTTCTATGCCTCTTTCAACTTGACATTTGACATTAACAACCACTCCCTAATTATGCAAACACACTTTTGACTTCAGGGGGTCTCTTTTTTTTTTTTGCATACTTTCACACAAATATGACCTCTTTTTCAAATTCTCCTTCCCTATTTTTTTTGTTTTTCTACTTTTTGTTTCAATTATATTGATAACTCCTATGTCTTTTCCACACTTTCTCTTCTCACTTATTGAACATGTATTTATTAAGCTCCCATTGTGCGCCAGAAATTGGTCAATGCTAATATAAACAATATGTTTAATCTTTGTTAGGGACTTGGCATTCTACTGGGTGGGGGGGGGGGGATGGAGAATGAATGAATGAAGGAATACTAAATTAATGTAGTAGGTTGATTTATATCCTTAAAAATACATCCTAATTCCTGTTACCTATAAATGTGACAATATTTGGAAGTAAATAGACTTTGTATATTTAATTAACTTAAGACTCCTGAGATGAGATCATCATGGATTGGGGGCACACGTACTAATGCAATGCTAGTTGTCCTTATAAGAAGAGGAAAAGACAAAGAAGTACTGGAGAAAGGCCATGTTAACACAGAAGCACAGACTGAGTGATGGAGCTCCAAGTTTAGGGATGCTAAAGGTTATGAGCAGCCATCAGAAGCTAAGAGTGAGTCACTGAAATTTTCCCTTAAGGCCTCTTGAGGAAACCAATTCGGCAATACCTTGATTTGGGGCTTATGGCCTCCAGAACTATGAAATAATTATTTTCTGTTGTTTCTGAACACAAAGTTTGTGGTAATTTGCTACAGTAGCCCTAGGAAATGGATAGGGCCAAGAAACTGAGAAGTACTATTGAATAAAAGAGAAGAAAGTTAGCGATTGTGAAGGTATGTAAGACACTGCAGATTTAAAGATGAGTGTATGACATTGGCTAAAATATGAAAGAGATAAGGGATTGAGCAATGCAGAAATCCAGGGGAAGACATTTTCAAATACATAGAAAAAGGGGACAGAACATAGCTATGCATTAAAAGAGAATCAAGGAGAACAGTGTGGGTGGGCCAGTAGGAGTGAAGGCAGTCAGAGGGGAAAATAATGAGTAACATAGCCTGCTGCTTGCAACTCTTTCATAAGGCATCCTATAGGTAATGTTTTACACAATGAGATGTGAGTTGTTGGGTCATACACAGAGTAACAAGGTATTATTATCTAGGTGCTGTTTTGAGAATACTCTAGTTTGAAAGAGGGTAAATATGCTATTAGGGAAATTAGTTAATAGGCTCTTAAAATAAACTAAATGAGATTATTATAGGGCAAAATGATGACAATAGGACAGGAAATAGTTAAACCAACAAGATTTCCTAACAGATTGGTTATGGAATGCGAGGGAAAGAAAAAAAAAAAGAAGTCATGAATAAGTTCATATTTGTGGCTACATTAACTGGAAGAATGGAGTTACTATTTAATAAAGGGGAAGTAAATTAGGGTGGCTTATTCTAGGGGAATTGGTAATTTGATGTTAGGTAGTGTAATAGTGTAATAGGCATTAGAGATCTCTCCCCACACCCCCAGCTCCCTCAGTCAGTGGACTGTATTCTGCCATTACTTCAACTCTCACACATCCATCTTAGATCTGGACTGTTCCTGCTCCTCTACCATTCAAACATTTTACATTTCATTTCTTATTTCCTCCCTTGACTAATAAAAATGCCATTTATCTAGTTTTTTAGATTATAAATTATGACATGATCCTTGGCTCATCCACCTTTCTACTTATAATTACCAGCAAATAATTATGTCAGTCAGTACACCCTCAAATTTTGTCTTACATTGTCTCAGATCATGGTGTTTAAAGTGCACCATCCTTACAAACTTCCTTTTTAACAACTACCATAATTTCCCACCAAGTTGTTTTCCTATTGCTTTTTTCCTTTCTATTCCAGGTTCTCTATTGATGACAGATTTGCCAGACTCCTTTCCATTTTAAAACTCGTTAGGATATTTCATGTGGCTAAGAGGCTCTTCAGCTCCTTCCTAAGATGCCTAAACATTTATTGAAAACAAAATATATAATGAATTGAAAACAAAATATATATGTCTGAAACCAGCCTATTGACAAAATCTTTATGAAATTTATGCAAAGCACACAAAAAATGAAGGAACTGGATGGAAAATTATAATTGAGGACACATACATCGTCTTTTTAATGAAATAGAGATTACAAAAAGAGAAAAGAAAAAAAAAAGAAACCCTAACAAAATTAGAGACAGATAAAAATAAATCATTTAGTCGAATGCTACTCTGTATTACTTTTTTAGCGATCACAGAATTTTTCTTCTGTCAGTAATATACCCCTGCCTCTTTTATTCAGAAACTTTAACATTTGGAAAAAAAAAAAAGCCATTAAATTGTGACTGGGTAAGAGGTTGTAGGTAGTAATATGTTGCACCTTAGAAAAGTTACATTAACTACATATTAAGTTGAAAAGAGGTTAACTGGTGAATATGAAAGAAATAGGATGGATTTTCATAGAAATTCTGAAAATAAACTCTTCAGATCAAAAACCCTACTATGAAATTAAGAGAACATTTTATCACATATGAATTCAATACTTCTACATCAGACAAAAAATTGCTAGGCATTAGAAACATGACAAGTTATTAAAAATAAGGGGCGCCTGGGTGGCTCAGTGGGTTGAGGCCTCTGCCTTCGGCTCGGGTCATGATCCTGGGGTCCTGGGATCGAGCCCCGCGTTGGGCTCTCTGCTCAGCAGGAAGCCTGCTTCCCTCTCTCTCTCTGCCTGCCTCTCTGCCTACTTGTGTTCTCTGTCAAATAAATGGATGAAATCTTTAAAAAAAAAGTTAAAATACATATTATCAAGTTAATAAGTTATTTGAGTAAAGCTTTAATCAAGTGATTAAGAATACAATGACTATGAAGAACATTCCATACAACTTTTCTGTTGGTAAATTCTGAGACATATTTAACTGGGTGTTATACGAAACTAATGAATCATTGAACACACCACAAAAACTTTTGATGTACTATATGTTGGCTAACTGAACACAATGAAAAACAAAGAAATTTTAAAAAATACATAAACTGAAAAACAAATAATAAAAATGAACAAATAGAGGGAAAATCAACATAGAAGATATTGGTAATTATGGCATAATAAGGAAATACAAATACATGACCCTCCATAAAAGCAATGGACAACATGATGATAACTGTCTGAGTCAACTTTTTTGGAACTCTGGAAATTAGCCAAAAGCTTATAATAATTATGGAAATAATTGTTCAAGAAAAATGCTGAAAATCTTTAAGAACAGTAAGTCTTTTTGCCATTTTAGCTTCCACTAGTCCCTCTCCCCACTTCCCAGCCCAGTGGTACAGTTGAAAATAACAAAACATTTCTGGTTCCAGTACTGAGAGGAACAGAATTGATCTTCTTCCTAGATAACTATCATTAGTTCATCTGTCTCCTGAATTCTAGGAAAATACAGTCAAAGGGTTTATCTTTATCTTCCCCGACTTACAACTTAAAATCATTATCTGGAAGCATTTGTCAAAAACACTTGTACAGGTAGGTATTTTAGTTACTGAGGCAATAGACAGAAATTTGAGCAGACAGTAGATTAACCAAAAAGCTTAGGAGATCTGAGGGAATGAGACGCTTTAGGAGAATAAGGGCTTTGAAAAGTCCAGTCATATTCCTGGGAATCTAGAAGGCTGTATGCATGCCCAGCGTTTGCGGCATGCTCAGGAAACACGTAAGACAATGCAAAGCTTTTACCTCTGGCTAACCTTGAGGCCCTCTGCAGCTGGAGTCTAAGACCAAGGCAGAGTTGTAAACTGCTTGTCTGAGTATGAAAATGTAAGTATGAATGTGCCCCCAACACATTCACAGAACACTCTGCAAAAACTGGGAAACTTTGGTTCCAAGCATGTAAGAAAATCTCTACGCAGTCATTAGCTGGCCTTAACTAAGCTAATGGAGCAGAGACCTCAGTGGCTACACATAACAAAAAACACAGACTTTGTAAAATTAGTTCAGAAATGGTATAAAACAAAGAAATAACAACAATAAAAAACAATAGCAACATATCCTGGGGAAGCCACTTCAGGAAGGCCACTTCAGGGAGGCCACATGGTAATATTCAGTATATGCGCTGCTGAAGCAAGCACCACATGGTAATATTCAAAATGTAAAGTTCTCAACAAAAAATTATATGTCATGCAAAGAAACAGAATATATAGTCTATATACAGAAAAGTAAGTAACCAATAGAAATGGTCCTCAAGGAGGCCCAGATGTACTTATTAAAGACTTGAGATAATCTATTTTAAATATGTTAAGATCTAGAGGAAACCATGTCTAAAGAAGTGTGTCTGTATGTTTAAACCTTAAAAAATTTCACTTAAATATATGTGTATACATGCACACACATAAATATCCTGTCCCAAAGTTGGTATTTTACATTTATTTTCTAATTTACCTCTTAGTGGTGCTTCTAATCTGAGATAGCAAATTCAAATCCATCTGTGTATAATTGGGAAAATGTCATCCAAAACTATAAGAGGGTGGCATAGTAGTAATAAAGACCATGTGTTTAGATTTATAATACAATGTGTTTTCAATATCACATTTCTTCTTGTAATTTATATATTATCTCTATAATCCTATATACTGCAGTATAATTTTTATTTCTCCATTTATGTCAACTTTCATTCCTCTGACAATATCACAGTATGGTAGAATTTCAGTGCTGACAATCTAGATTATCTACTTCAGCTTCACATACCTTCAGTGATTTCACTGACCATTCAAATTAACTAGATCCCCAAGGTAGCATTTCCTTCCTGTTTATAATTGACAATCTAAATTTCAACAGCTTTTAATATATCACATAACTTATTTATAGATTATATTTTTCAAAACATTTTCACAAATATTTTACAAACATTAAATATCAATGTAAATTGTAATAATTTTGTAAGCCTAGATGCATATGATACTCTTATGTCATGACTATAATATTTAGGAAGATCTCAACCCATAGGAATAAAGTCCCCAGCATTTTGAAAAGAAAAATAAATATGTATTAATATTCCAGGTTACCAATTTTGAGACTTAATTTGGAATAATTTGGGAATTGGGCTTTTTAAATATTTCACATATCTCAAAGTTTTTCTCCTATTTTTCCAATTGCCAACAAGAATAGTAAACAGAAGCAACAAAGCAAGATCCGTCATCTGAATTTCATTAGGAATTATAATTGCTATTCAAGATTTAATACTTTAAAACAAAGGTCAGTGTTCTGAAAATTAGGGTTTGATGTTTCTACAGGGAAATTTTCATTTCTCAGTTACATTTCTTTGTTTTAATATCAGTTGATATCCTAAAGGAAGAACACACATTCATTCTTGAAGGAATTATTGTTTCCCCTAAATGCATTATAGTTTTTTTCCTGGTTAATAACAACAGAAAAATCTGTTACAAAGTGTTACTGTTATATAGTTAATTAAATCAGGGTAAAATCTTCCTTGTAGGTATTCAAGGTGAGAGATCAATAACAATTTTCTGTTTGTTCTTGAATCAAGCAAGTATATGTGATGATATACCAACACCACTTTATTGATATCTTTACTTGTTTTCTCTCTATAACTTTTCGTACACAGTAATTGTAGATTGCACACAATGTGTAAGCAGTTTCTAAACAATATAACTTCAGAGGAAAAGTTAAGTAAATATTTAAACTCATTTCATATTAATTATAAAATGTAAAATAGTATCACCACTATGGAAGCTAGTATGGAGATTCTTCAAAAAATTAAAAATAGAATTGCCATTTACCCACTTCTAGATATTTACTGAAATAATACAAAAACACTAATTCAAAAGTATATATGTATGCCAAGTTTATTGCAGCACTATTTATAAGAGCCCAACCATATAGGAGCAGCTTTAATGTCCAATGTAAAGTGAATGGATAAAGATGTGATTTTATATATAATGGAATATTATGCAACCATAAAGAATAATGAAATCTTGCAATTTACAACAACATGGACGGATCTATAGAATATAATACTAAGTGAAATATATCAGTCACAGAAACACAATCCATAGGATTTCTCTCATATGATTTTACTCATATATGGAGTTTATAAAACAAAAAGAAAAAAAAAAGAGACAGGCCAAAACATAGATTGTTAACTACAGAGAACAAATAGAGGGTTACTAGAGGGAAGGTAGGTGGAGGATGGGTGAAATAGGTGAAAGGGACTAATAGTACACTTATCCTGATGAGCACTTAGTAATATATGAAAGTACTGAGTCATTATATTGTATGCCTGAAACTAATATAACACTGCATGTTAGCTACACTGGAATTAATTTTTTTAAAAAAGTATACATTAGATATTACTTTTCCATTGGTGTATAAAATATTTTTATAATGTACATATTAAAATCTTTACTAACCAAGTTCTAAATTTCTGAAATTATTTTCCCTTATGTTTTAGAATGTTTTCTTTAAGATTTTTTTTTTTATTCATTTGACAGACAGAGATCACAAGTAGGCAGAGAGGCAGGCAGAGAGAGAGGGAAGCAGGCTCCCTACTGAGCAGAGAGCCTGATGTGGGGCTCGATCCCAGGACTCTGGGATTATGACCTGAGCCGAAGGTAGAGGCTTTAACCCACTGAGCCACCCAGGTGCCCCTGTTTTAGAATGTTTTATTTGTTATTTTGAGATATTACAGAAACTACACAAATATTAAATAGTAAGCAAACATTTTAATTTATAACTAATTTTTTCTTCATAATCATCTATATAGATTGTGAATAGTTAGTGTCATTGTGTTATAAAGACTTCCTTATATATTAAAGGTACTAATTTTAGGCAATTATTAGTCAGTTTTATTTCTTTCTGGATTAAAACTTCAAAATCTCTAACTGGGTTAAAAACTGAACATTTTACATTTAATAGATCCAAATTTGCAACTAGTAGATAAACAAAGCCTAGAGATCTAACATAAATACAATGACTATAGAAAATAAAACTGTATTATAAACATTAAACTTGTTAAGAGAATGGATCTTAGTTGTTCCCATTGCTAGAATAAATAGTAATTCTGATATAACAAAGGTATTAGCTAACACTTTGATGGCAATCACATTGCAATATCAGTGTATCAAATCATTATGTTGTACATCTTAAACTTTACAACATGTTATATGTCAGTTATATCTCCATTAAAAGAAAAAAAAACTCTGAAAAACAAGAGAGGACATAATGAGAATTACATGAGCAAAATTCTTCAACTTTAACAAGGAACTTTAGGCAATACCCATCTTAGACTTCTATCTTTGATTGGAGAGACAATGCATAAGGTATTTATCAGTTGTTAAGTTTATCACTGAGCCCAGTCTCCCCCCAACCCCCGCCATCTCAGCTCACTTTTGTACAAGAAGACGTCTATTGTAAAATCCCAGGCTACATGTCTGGCAAATTCCAATGTATCTTTCTTTGGGAAACAGTTTATAAATCCTGAGATGATGTGTCCATTTTCAATCAAGGCTCAGGTTTCCTCCACATTGCCAAACAATATCTTTTCATAGACATGATTTAGTCTAAATTAGTACCTTTTCTTTTTCCTCCTCTACCTCTGGTAGATGAAATTGGAACACAAAATTAAGAAGTTTGTAGCTCACACCCCAAACCGCCCCCAAATAAACCAGTCAAGAAATGGGCAGAAGATATGAACAGATTCTTAAAGACTTACAAATGGCCAACAGACACGTGAAAAAGTGCTCAACATCACTTGGCATCAGGGAATACAAATCAAGCCCACAATGAGATATCACCTCATACTGGTCAGAATGGCTAAAATTAACAAGTCAGGAAACCACAGATGTTGGTGAGGATGAGGAGAAAGGGGAACTCTCTCATGCTGTGGGCGGGGGGGAAGGCAGGCTGGTACAGCCATTCAGGACAAGCGTATGGAGATTCCTCCATAAGTTAAAAATAGAGCTACCTTATGACCCAGCAATTGCACTACTAGGTATTTATCCAAAGGATACAAACATAGTGATCTGAAGGGGCACTTGCACACTGATATTTATAGCAGCAATGTCCACAATAGCCAAATATGGAAAGAGGCCAGATTTCTTTCCACAGATGAATAGATGAAGATTGGTATATATACACAATAGAATATTATTCAGTTATCAAAAAATGAAATCTTATCATTTGCAATGATGTGGATGGAACTAGAAAGTTTTATGCTATGCAGAGATTTTTATGCTATATCAGAGAAAGACAATTATTCTATGATTTCACTCCTATGTGGAAGAAACAAGACAGAAGATCGTAGGGAAAAGAAGGGAAGGGTAAAAATCATATGAAACCAGAGAGGGAGACAAACCATAAGAAACTCTTAACCGTAGGAAACAAACTGAGGATTACTGGAGGAGAGGTGGTTGGGGGGGATAGGGTAACTGGGAGGTGGATATTAAGGAGGGCACTTGATATTATGAGCACTGGGTATTATATGTAGCTGATGAATCACTAAAATACCTCTAAAAGGACTAGTATATTATATGTTAATTAAACTTAAATTTTAAAAAGTAGCATAAATGTATCAATTTTTTGCCAACTTTTTCACTTACTTCAAATAGGTAAAGTTAACTGGCACAAAGACCCATAGATCAGTGAAAAAAAATAGAGAGTCCCATATAAATATATATGGTCAATTAATCTGTGATACAGGAGGCAAGATATATACAATGGGAAAAAGACAGTCTTTTTAAAAAATTTTTATTCATTTATTTGAAGAAAGAGACACAGCGAGAGAAGAACACAAACAGGGGGACTGGGAGAGGGAGAGGGAGAAGCAGGTCTCCTGCTGAGTAGGGAGCACAATGTGGGACTCAATGAGGGGCTCAATCCCAGGACCCTGGGATCATGACCAGGGCCAAAGGCAGATGCTTAACAACTGACCCACTCAGGCGCCCCAAAGACAGTCTTTTAAATAGATGGTAGTGGGAGAATTGGACAGCTACATGCAAAAGAATGAAACTTTAAGAAAGTGGTTCAGTTTTATTCTTTTGCATGTAACTCAAAATGATTAAAGACCTAAGTGTAAGATCTGAAACCATAAAACTCCTGATAGAAAACATAGGCTGTGCCACTCTGTCTGCCTGTGCTCACTCTCTCTCTCTCCCTCTCTCTCTGACAAATAAATAAATTTAAAAAAAAAAAGTAAATATAGGCTGTAATGTCTCAGACCGCAGCCTTAGCAGCATATTTGTGGATAGGTCTCCTCAAGCAAGGGGAACAAAATAAAAAGTACACTACTGAGACTACACCAAAATAAAAACTTTTGCATAGGGTAGGACCCATCAGTAAAATTAAAAGGGAACCTAATCAATGGGAGAAGATATTTGCAAATAATATCTGTAAGGAGTTAATATTAAAAAGATATAAAGAACTTATATAACTCTATACCAAAAAAACCCCCTGAACAATTCAATTAAAACATGGGCAGAGGAACTGAACAGACATTTTTTCCAAAGAAGACATAGAGATAGCCGACAGACACATAAAATATATTCAACATCACTAATCATGAGGGTAATCCAAATCAAAACCACAAAGTCATATATCACCTGACATCAGTCAGAATGGCTAGTATCAAAAAGACAGGAAATACCAAATATTGGTAAGAATTGGAGAAAGGGGATTCCTTGTGCATCATTGCTGGGAATTTAAATTGGTACAGCCATTCTGGAAAACAGTACAGTGGTTCCTAAAAACATAAAAAAAAAAATAGAAATACCACTTGATCCAGTAATTCCACTACTACATATTTGTACCCAAAGAAAACAAAAATGACAATTCAGGATGATAGAAATATATGCATATATCCTTATGTTTACTGCAGCATTATTTACAACAGCCAAGATATGGAAACAATCCAAGTATGCATCAATAGATACATGGATAAAGTGGTGTGTATATACACACGCACACCCCAGAGTATTACTAAACCATGAAAAAAGAATGAAATCTCACCATTGTTGCTACATGGATGGATCTATTATGCTAATTGAAATAAGTCAGAGAAAGATGAATGCCATATGATTTCACCTATATGTGGACTATAAAAGAAGGAAACAAATGAACAAACAATAAAAGAAACAGACTGTTAAATACAGAGAACTGGTGGTTGCCAGAGGGGAGATGGATGAGGAAATGGGTGAATTAGGTGGAAAGGATTAAGAGGTATAAACTTCTAATTATAAGATAAGTAAGTCTCAGTGATGAGCTGTATAGGATAAGGGATATAGTCACTAATATTATTATAATGGTGTATGGTGCCAGATGGCAACTATACTTACTGTGGTGAGTCACGAGTAATGTATAAAATTGCAGAATCACTATGCTGAAACTAACATAACTGTGTATATCAACTATACTTCAATAATAATTTTTTTAAAAGTGGGTAAGTGATGTATTGTCAAATAAGTACAATGATGAAATATTTAAGAAAATGCCCAGTAAAAATAAAAAGAAAACAACAATAAATTAACAAAACCCAAAATACGATAAGGCAAACCATATTCTTTCACTTGCAGCAATAAGACTTTAGACAAATGATTTCTTTGCTCTAAGCCTGTTATCACATATTTAAAAATGTGGAGAAGGGTTATTTATACACTCCTTAACGGTTTGCTATGGTGATTAAATAAGTCAATTGGATGTGCAATGACATCCAGAAAACGTATTATCAATTAGTCACTATTTTAATAATTTTGTATTTTTTTCAAGAAACTCACTTATTAAAACATTTGTACAAATGCTTAGTAACCAGAAACATATGTAAAAAAATATATATATATATATAGTTTTCTTATATTTCTTTTTTTTGTTCTGTTTTATTCAATAAAGGAATTCCTATCTTGTATTTTCCTCATGGATGTGGTTCTACATTTACTGCTGAGTAGGGAGGAAATCTTTTATGGCTACATTAACATCATATGGCCAATAAGGGTTATTTTGTTCACTCTGGAGCCATAATTTATTACATCGGCTTTTTATTAGTTTGAAGAAGTCAATACTAGCATTCCCTATGCACTAATATGGCCAGGCTTTTTGTTGGAAAACAGCTATGAAGTTCTCAGTGAATTATATTCTATAAACATAATTTGATGATGTTTTAATAGCAAAGGTTTGGTAATAATTATGGTTTCCAATATGCTGAGTAGAAAAGCTCTTTAATGTCTTGTGCTCTTAACTCTGTAAGATGACTTTTGCTAAGTATCTGGCAGCAAGTCACCACCAGGAAGTGAACTTTATGGTTCTATTTGTGTTGCATGTATTTTCCAAACGTTGAAGCATCTAGTCTTATTTCTAATTAATACAGTGATGACATATTTTAATTACATGCTTATCAAAAATTAATATGACAGTAACTGCCATAGATAGTTGTGATAATTTCCCACAAAATTATTCATACATGATGCAGTAAAGTTTCTAGAATAAAAAAATTCTAATGAAGTATAAACATAAAGTCTTAAAACCTAATCACTGAAATAACAAAATTACTTACTTATAAAAGTTGACACTTCATAGTACTTATTACTTTGGGACTCTAAGGGAAAGTTCTAGCCTTTAGAATTTGTATATACATCTACACACGCATATTCAAGATGTTATATATCACTTTGATCACTTTACCATATATTACCCAGTTAATTTCTCACAAAAAATATTCTTTGTTAAATATTAAAGCAGAATCTATCTAAAAATAAAACTGAAGCAAATCATTATCCTTTGATAAACACATATTCTATCACTTCAAAGTAACAAAGCTCTTGAATTTAATAACTGAGAAAGTGCCATATTTTAAATTCTAAGAACTTTTGATCTGCTTCTCAAGTCTTTAACCTTATATTACAACTCTTTTCTTTATTCCCTAGCACAACAGGCTGTGAAAACAAACCATTTTATTTTTTTTCTACTTTTAATTGCTCTAAAATGTTTAAAGAACTAACAGTAACAATGCATTGGGTGGTTATATGGATATAATGGATGGATAAGTGAAATGAATGACATCAATGTCACAAAGGTGAAGAGGGAGAAATTGGGACTACTCCATTATCAAATACCTTTAGTACACAGGAAACAAAAACTAATAGAACAGAAAGAAATAGACAAATCAACATACCTCTTTCAGTAATCGCTCTATCAAGCAGGAGGAAGTCAGTGAGGATATAGTTGATTGAACAAGACTATAAATCAACATGATCTAATTGACATGCCTAAATAATTTTTTTTAACAACAACAAAATATAGTTTCCTAACCTGGCCTGGAATAATCACCAGGCTGGACTACAGTCTGTGTTATAAATCACATCCAAATTTAAATGGTACCAAGCGTACAAAGTATGTTCTCAGACCATAATGGGATTAAATTAGAAATTATTAAAGGAAAGATAGTTGGAAAATCCCCAATTATCTGGAGATCAAACAACACACTAGTACATAATATGAAGATCAAAGGAGAAAGAGTAATTTTAAAATATTTCTAACAGATTAAAATAAAAATCCAACTTATTAAAGTTTATGGAAATTTTTAAAATGTCAATTCTTATCATGATAATCTATAGGTTCATTGGAATCATATTCAAATTCCTAGTAGGCAATTTGTAAATATTGAAAAACTGTTTATAAAGTTTACATGGAAAGGCAAAAGTCTTATAATAGCCAATACAAATCTGAAGAAGAACAAAGTTGGATTTTGAACGTGAAAATACAGGGACTTTGAAATATAGAGTCAAGATTATAAAACTACAATAAGCAAGAAAATACAGTAAGCAAAGACTCACAGTCAAATGGAATAAAACTGATAACACAGAAATAGACCCCGTCTGCTGACTTTTGGCAAAGGTGCCAATGAAACTTAATGGAGAAAGAATGGTCTTTCAACAAGTGGTGCTGGAACAACTGGGCATCCATATGCATTTATATGCCAAAAAAGAATAATCTAGACACAGACCTTACATCTTCCACAAACATCTCAAGATGGGCCACAGATCTAAGTGTGAAATGATAACTATAAAACTTCTAAAAGAAAACGGGAAAATTTATGTGACCTTGGATTTGGTGAGGAGTTCTTAAATATATTGCCATGTATGGTTCATGAAAGAAAAAAAAAAGTTGGACTTTACTAAAATTAAAACTTCTGCTTTGTTAAATATCCTTTTAAGAAAATTAAAGTTAACCTATGGACTTAGAGAAAATATTTGCAAAACACATAAACGATAATGCAGTGAAATAAACTTCTAAAAAATAAAAATTAACGTCCCTATGTCTTAGTCTACAAATACTGTGCTATAGAAAAACATTTAATTGTCTACCAAAAGTATTAAGATTATTTGACTAGAGGTAGTTTTATGTGACCTTGACTCTCCTTTTTGCAGAGGAAGGTTGAATTTTTTTCCTATAATATGTTGCTTCATTATGACTAATCTCAAATCTTTTTTTAAAACCATGTTTCATAAAGTTCCCTAATGATAGGAATCACCTGGGTAGTTATCAAAAAATAAAAATACCTGGGAGAAATCCCAGGCTTCATGAAACACAGGTAACAGACAACCTGCAAATCTTTTATCAAGTACTCAGATGATTCTCATCATCAATGGAGAACCTAAAGAAAGTGCCAAAATGAAATCAAACGTTTTGAAATATCTTACTGCTAAAGAAATTCCATCATATTTGTGAAGCTGTAGGACTCAGGATGATTTTTCTTGTGCATGGTTTTCTGTTCAGAAAATTTTTTTTTAATTTTTATTTTTTATACACATATTTTTATCCCCAGGGGTACATGTCTGTGAATCGCCAGGTTTACACACTTCACAGCACTAACCATAGCACATACCCTCCCCAATGTCCATTACCCCACCCACCTTTCCCGACCCCCTCCCCCCAGCAACCCTCAGTTTGTTTTGTGAGATTAAGAGTCACTTATGGTTTGTCTCCCTCCCAATCCCATCTTGTT
>PISX010029013.1:0-20796 GCA_004024625.1 Mellivora capensis | reverse complement strand
TGTGGAAAGAACCAAGATGCCCTTCAATGGACGAATGGATAAGGAAGATGTGGTCCATATACACTATGGAGTATTATGCCTCCATAAGAAAGGATGAATACCCAACTTTTGTAGCAACATGGATGGGACTGGAAGAGATTATGCTGAGTGAAATAAGTCAAGCAGAGAGAGTCAATTATCATATGGTTTCACTTATTTGTGGAGCATAACAAATAACACGGAGGACATGGGGAGATGGAGAGGAGAAGGGAGTTGAGGGAAATTGGAAGGGGAGGTGAACCATGAGAGACTATGGACTCTGAAAAACAACCCGAGGGATTTTGAAGAGGCCGGGGGTGGGAGGTTAGGGGAGCCAGGTGGTGGGTATTAAGGAGGGCACGTATTGCATGGAGCACTGGGTGTGGTGCAAAAACATTGAATACTGTTACACTGAAAAGAAATAAAAAATAATAATAATTGATAAGTAAAAATGAATTTTGTAGTTTATTCTATAAACAGCTAGATGATCAATTCTTTTTCAGGAAACTAAGTCCAAACCTAGTTCTATGGGATGACAATCAGATTAAACTGCTTCTGAGAAAATCTCTTCGAGAATATAGCATATTGAGGTATGAATAGTGATACTTTCTAACTTCTAAGTTAGTGTTTATTTTGTCTGTGGATATAGAGAGTGTCTTAAAAGTAGACAAAAAAGAGATGCAGTTACTATTACTTGGGAATTTTAGGGGTTTTTAAATGCTCTTTTTATATCCATACTGCAGTGGAATCATTTTTTTTAAAGAATTATTTATTTATTTATTTATTTATTTGAGAGAGAGAGAGAGAAAACTTGATGGGGTGGGTCAGAGGGAGAAGCAGGCTCCCCACTGAGTGGAGAACCCACTGCAGGACTCATTCCTGGGACTCCAGGATCATAACCCAAGCTGAAAGCAGTCACTTAACCAACTGAGCCACCCAAGCACCCTAGCAGAATCATTCTTAAAGGATACGCCATATTATAAGATCAAGAATATAAAAAAAGCAGATTTAGACTAAATGGATTTGAATTTCACATAATAAGAGTTATAATTTCTACATAGTATATTATATATTTTATGTACTTATGGTGTATTATATTTTCATGTGCTTTTTAATGCTAATAAGGACCAAAAAAGTTTGTAGAGGCTTATGTAATCAGAATTTTCTGGTGGTTTCTTATTGATCGATTCAGCATATTTGAAGTGCTTTATCAAAGCCCTCAAATACCTTATCAAAGCCATAAAGCTAATATTACCATAGCAAGTTAGAATTACAAAGGATTTTCTCATTTTTTCCTTCACAATAGCTACACAACGTTTTATTAAAAAGCCCATTTCAGAGAGGAAAGATCTGATTCTCAGAGGGTTCTTGCTCGCCCACAGTCATCCAGCCAGTGACTGGAATCATTAAAACCACACTCCAGTCTTCTGGCTCCAAACATATTCTTTCCATTTTGTCACATGTCTGTATCTTATCTTTGCCCTTCAATCTTCCATAAGCATTCTATTTCCATATACAAATTCTGTGAAAACAGGACATGAGAAACACAATCTCTGTGAGTGCTTTCTGTCCTTCAGCAATTACAGAGCTCAATGGGCCTTCACAATTTAATTACTTGTTAATTAATCATATAAGTAGGCATTTGAGGGCATGGGAATTCATAGATATTTATAAAATGCATCATATTAATTAAACACAAGTCTAAACAATAATCAGGAAATTCCCTTGGTGTGAGAGAAAGAAATTTTGCACACTTCTGTCTCAAATTCAGTATAAACATGTGCATACATCTGTTGTTTATATCCTCTTGAATATTCTTAGTAAAATTACATTTTTTAAAGAATCGTATAATGAAATGACAATACCTCTGCATTTGTGTGGTGTCTTATAGTTTATAAAGCTCTTCCAAGCATATTATTTCATCTTCCCACTAAGCTGTGGGGTAAGCAGATGGCAACTCTTCCCATTTTTCAGACATAATACTGAAATTCAGAGAGGTTAAGATTCCCTTGAGTTAGAAAAGTCTTAGGTGCAGGAGGCAGCTCACCTCAGAACATTAGAGGTTGAAGGACCCTCCTTAGATACTATGTAGGGCAGTACTTCCAGTATGTGCTCTGTACCACACTGATCTTGCTCTATTAAAAGTGGTTAACTTTAAGAAACACTGCATATTATATCCCCTGCTTGAGAATTACAATATATATTGGCTTAAAAAGATTCTAAGAAGGATTGCAGTATTTTTGTAAGGTTAATTTTTTCCAACGCAGTGTTTCCCAAATTGATTTAATCAAGGAACCCTATTGGAAAACATTGATAAGAGTGACCCCACGTTATGGAGATGAGAGAGTTGATATCCTAAAATATAAAATATTTATTTAAGATCACATGATTACTTATATGAGAGTTACAGAAGGAACTCAAATCTCCAAATCCAGGTTCAATGTTCTTCCTAATGTCCCACATAACTTTTCTATACTTGAATGCTTACTTCTCTATTCTAGGCAAAATAATTTGAATGGTCTTTATGTTCAAAACTAGATATGTATTTTTATTTTATTTTTTTTTAAGATTTTATTTATTTATTTGAGAGAGAGGCAGTGAGAGAGCATGAGCGAGGAGAAGGTCAGAGGGAGAAGCAGACTCCCCGTGGAGCTGGGAGCCTGATGCAGGACTCGATCCCGGGTCTCTGGGATCATGACCTGAGCCGAAGGCAGTCATCCAACCAACTGAGCCATCCAGGCGTCCCTAGATATGTATTTTTAATAAAAATCTTGAAAAAAAAAAGAGACAGAGACCATCCTTTGTTCTTTTTTTTTTTTTAAGATTTTATTTATTTATTTGACAGAGAGAGAGACACAGCGAGAGAGGGAACACAAGCAGGGGGAGTGGGAGAAGGAGAAGCAAGCTTCCTGCCAAGCAAGGAGCCCGATGCAGGGCTCAATCCCACTGGGACCATGACCCGAGCCGAAGGCAGATGCCTAACCACTGAGCCACCCAGGTGACCCCCGATCCTTGGTTCTTAATTCAACTTTGTGCTATCAAAATAATCTTCCTAATGATATTAACTGTCATTCTTGTGTGTCCAGATTATGAATAATTTTTAAAACTTTCAACAGTTTTGCAAGTCAAATATTTTTACAGATTAAGACACTGAGACTTAGGGAAATAACTCGAGGAAGATTACCATTTATTAAAAGTTGGAGCCATGATTTAAAGTCCAGTTTGTTGGACTTCAAATTTCTTCAAAAATAACATCCCAAGGATCCCATTCTTTTAGATGAGATCCTTGAAGACTGAACATGCTCCATCTCGTATAATACTACTGCAGTGAATGTTAAAGAGTAGGCAAATTATCCAGGCAGAAGCAAAACAATAGAATCTAGATATAGAGGAAGCAGGCTGGGAACAAGCAGTGTCTGCGAAAGGGAAAACTGAGTAGTTGTAATCATGGTAGACATTATGTATTCTTTTTTTAATGCCTCCAATCCTGCAATAAGTAAGGATTTTTAAAGGTAAGACAAAAACCCAGAAGCAACCATGTGCACATTAGTAATACTTGTTAGAGAATTAGAATTACAGATCTAATGGGGCCTTACAGGTCTTAGACACTTAGTCAGGACTTGAATTCCATCTACAACATCCCAACAGCCTCTGCTGAATACCTCAGTGATTGGAGGACATCTCACCTCCTCTAGGGGGAGGCTATTTTATTTGGCAACTCCAACTGTAGGAATTCTCTAACGGTATGCCCCTTAAGAAGAGGGTGCATTTCTGTCTTGTTTAAAATACATCCCTTGTATCTAGCAAGACAGAATTCATCACTAAGTGTTTTGTTTTTTGTTTTTTGTTTTGTTTTGTTTTTTGAATGGTTGAATGGTGCTGACATGAACTATTCCTTCTTGTAATGTTTGCCTTGGTTTTTAACTCTCTTCTCTGGGCAAAAGTGAAATTACCTTCCCAGAAGGTATATGGCTAGGCAAGGCACCTAGGAAATAAAACAAAATCTAGGTACCTTTTAAGAAAGTGATATGTGATTCAAATACCATAAATTCACCCTTTTAAGGTGTGCAATTCAATAGTTTTGAGCATATTCACAAAGTTGTGAAACCACCGCCACTAATTTCAGAAGATATTATCACCCCCCCCAAATCTCATACTTGTTGCCAATTATTCTTCATTCCCTCTTCCCCCTCAAACCCTGGCAACCGCTTTCTGCCTTAGAATTTTGCCTATTTTGGACGTTCCATATAAATGGAATCATATAATATATGGCCTTTTGTGTCTGACTTCTTTACTTAGTATATTTTTAAGGCCCATCCACATTTTGGCATGTATCAATAATTCATTCCACTTATGGTAAGTAATTCATTACATGTATATACCACATTCTGTTTATCCATTCATCAGTTAATGGACATTAAGTTTGTCTCCACTTTTTGGCTATTATGTGTAATGCTGATATGAACATTCATGTACAAATTTTGTGTGGACATATGTTTTCCATTTTTGTGGGAAGGTAAATAGGATTGGAATTGTATTGATGTATGATAACACAATATTTAAGCTTTTGAGGAACTGTCCAACTATTTAACAAAGCAGCTGCATTATTTTGTGATCCCATCAGCAGTGTACAAGAGTTCAAATTTTTCTAAATCCTCATCAACACTTGTTGCTTCCCATTCTAGTCTGTTTGTTTTTTCAAAAAATATTATAGCCATACCAGTGGGTATAATTAGTATCTCATAGGATTTAGATATGCATTTATCTGATGAGTAATGATGTTGGACATCTTTTCATGTGCTTATTGGCAAACTGTATATCTTCTTTGGAGAAATGCCTTTTCAAATCCTTTACCTATTTTTAAAAGTTGGGTTGCCTTTTTATTAAGTTGTAAAAGTTCTTTATATATTTTATATACAAGTCTCCTATCACATATGTAATTTGCGATTCTATGACTAATCTTTTTACTTTCTTGATGATATTCTTTGAAAGACAAATATTTTTAATTTTAATGAAGTTTATCAATTTTCCTCCAATTCCTCCTGCTTTGGATATCATATATAAGAAACCATTGTCTAATCCAAGCCATGAAAATTCACTCTTATGTTTTCTTTTCAAAATGTTATAATTTTTTGCCTTAAATTTAAGTATATGACCCATTTTAAGTTAATTTTTACATATGGTATGAGGTAGGTATTCAACTTCATTCTTCTGCATGTACATATTCAATGGTCCCAATATCATGTGTTAAAATTACCCTTTCCCCACTGAATTGTCTAGATATCCTTGTCAAAAATTAATTGACCATAAATGTAAGAGTTTATTTGTGGAATCTCAAGTCTATTCCATTGATCTATATGTCTCTCCTTATGCAAATACCACACTGTCTTCATTATTGTGGCTTTGCAGTAATTTTAAAATTGAGAGCTTTTAAAACTTTGTTCTTTTTCAAAATTGTTTTAAATACTCTTGGTCCCTTGCATTTCCATATGAATTTTACAAACAACTTTTCAATTTCTACAAAACAAAAACATGGCTGGGAGTGGATAGAAATTACATTGAATCTGTAGATCGGTTTGGGGAGTATTGTTATTTTAACAATGTTAAGTATTTTGATCCACGAAGATGTAATTCCATTTATTTCCATTTATTTAGGTCTTCTTTAATTTCTTTCAACACTGTTTTGTAGTTTTCAGTATATAAGTCTTGTACTTCTTTTGTTAAATTGTAAATATTTTACTCTTTTTGTCTTCTTAACTTTATTTTTATATTGCTATTGTCACTGAATAGAAATAAATTTTTTACACTGATCGTATATACTGTAACCTTACTGCAATTGTTTATTAGCTTCAATAGCTATCTTATGGATTTACTAGCACTTTATATATACAAGAAAATGTCATCTGTGAATAGAAATAGTTTTATTTCTTCCTTTCTAACTTGGATGTTTTTATATCTTTTTGTTGAATAATTGCCTCACTAGAACATTCAGTACAATGTTTAATAGAAGGAATGAGAGCGGATGCCAGGGTGGCTCAGTTGGTTAAGCAGCTCCCTACAGCCCAGGTCATGATCCCAGCATCCTGGGATCCAGTCCCACATCGGGCTCCTTGCTCGGGGTGGAGGAGGGGAGCCTGCTTCTCCTTCTGCCTCTCCCTGCCACTTTGCCTGCCTGTTTTCTCTCTCTCACTCTCTCTGACAAATAAATAAAATCTTAAAAATAAAAAAAATTGAAGGAGTGAGAGCATTACATGAAAATGGAGGTGGGATTAAATGGGTAATGGGTATTAAGGAGTGCACTTATGATGAGCACCGGGTGTTGAATCACTATATTGCACACCTGAAACTAATATTACATTGTGTGTTAAGTAACTGGAATTTAAATACAAACTTAAAAAAAAGAAACAAACAAAAATAAGTTCCTTTATTTGTTTTTTTTTTTTACATCATAGACACAACTTTTTTTTTAAATTTCTTTTCAGCGTAACAGAATTCATAGTTTTTGCCCCACACCCAGTGCTCCATGCAATGCGTGCCCTCCATAATACCCACCACCTGGCTCCCCCAACCTCCCACCCTCCGCCCCTTCAAAACCCTCAGGTTGTTTTTCAGAGTCCATAGTCTCTTATGGTTCATCTCCAGTTGTTTTTTTTAACATTTTATTTATTTATTTGTCAGAGAGAGAAAGAGATCACAAGCGGCGGGGGAAGCAAGCACAGGGAGAAGCAGACTCCCCACTAAAAAAGGAGCCCAATGCAGGACTTGATCCCCAGACCCCGGAATCATGACCTGAGCCAAGGACAGACGTTTAACTGACTGAGCCACCCAGGTGTCCCAAAAAGTTCCTTTCTGTTTCTAGTTTGTTGACTGTTTTTATCATGACTGAGTACTGGATTTTGTTGAATGCTTTTTCTGCACTTCTTAAGATGATCATGTGTTGTCAGTCCTGTTTTCTATTAATATGGTGTATTACATTGATCAATTTTCATATGTTGAACCATTCCTCCATTCCTGGGATCAGTTTCACTTGGCCATGGTTATAATCCATTTTATACATTTGATTTGCTAGTATTCTGTTGAGAATTGTTGTGCCTATATTCAAAAGAAATACTGATCTATTGTTTTCTTTTCTTGGGATAACTTTGTCAAATTTTGGCATGAGGATAATATTGGCCTGATAGAATGAGTTGTGTTTTCCCTCTGTGTCTAGTTTTTGGAAGAATTTGTGGAAGTTTGTTATTAATTTTCTTTAAACATTTGGTAGAATTCACTGGGCCTGTATGTTTCTTCTTGGGGAACTAACTAACTAATTCAATTTCTTTAATTAATAAAGGTCTATTCAAATTTTCTATTTCTCTTGAATCAGTTTGTGTTCTAGGAATTCATCAATTTCATCTGTTAACTAAATTATAGGCATATAATTTTTCCCTTATAATCGTTTTTATTTCCATAAGGTTGGTATGTCCCTGTTTTGATCCTGGTTTATAAAGAGTCTTATCTCTTTTTGTCTTGTTAAGTCTAGCCAAAGGTTTATCCATTTGGTTCATCTTTTCAAAGAAGCAACTTTTGGTTTTGTTGATTTTGTTGCCTTTCTCTATTGTTTTTCTATTTCACGTACTTCAGTTCTGAACTTTATTTTTTCCTTCTACTAGTTGTGGGTTTGGTTTAGTCTTCTTTTTTTGGTTTCTTATAATCACAGGTTAAGGTTTATAAAATGGCATCTACAATTATACTTTTCCCTCTTCTCACTGCTTTAGCAATCCCCCATAAGTTTTAGTACATTGCTTGTATTTTCACTCATCTCAAAGTATGTTCTAATTTTTTTTGTAATGTCAGCTTTAACTCATTAGCTATTTAGTAGTATATTATCTAATTTACACATTATTTGTGAATTTCCTGAATTTATTTTTGTTATTAATTTCTAATTTCATTGCACTTTGGTCAGGGAACATACTTCATATGATTTTAACTTATTTGTATTTATTCAGACTTATTTCCCTTTAGTGAACACCATTGTATTGAATATCATGATGTATTACATTAAACTTCCTAGCAGTATAGATATTTAATGTTTGTTGAGCTAAATTAACAAAAAATTGTCTCCAGGGGCGCCTGGGTGGCTCAGTGGGTTAAAGCCTCTGCCTTCAGCTCAGGTCATGATCCCAAGGTCCTGGGATTGAGCCCCATATCGGGATCTCTGCTCAGCAGGGAGCCTGCTTCCCCCCCTCTCTCTGCCTGCCTCTCTGCCTACTTGTGATCTCTGTCTGTCTAATAAACAAATAAAATCTTTTAAAAAATTGTCTCTGGATATCAGGTCTAACATAGTATCTTATATGAACATGGCAACCAAAAAATACTTTGAAAGATATGAAGATCTATGCTATAGACCCATGTTACCCAAACTTAACTTATGATCACAATCTCCTAGGGAATGTTTTTGAACTTGTGACCATACTAATGGGGTGTACTCTGTGTGACTCCACCCTCAGACCCGTAGAATTAGAGCTTACCTCTACATCTGCCACCAACAAATCAAGCGACTACCCATTTCCAGTAAGAACACCACGTTTTCCATTTCATAAATATTGTCCTTAAAAGATCTGAAGTTATTTTTATTTCCAAATTGCACCAAGTGACTTGTTAAATACGTAAAACTTACAGAATGTGATTCAAATTTGTCACTGACACAGACTGAATGGAGAATATTCTGGGCTGAAGCGTACCATCATAACATTAAAGAAGTATTTATGTAGACCTTAAGAAAATTTTAAACAAATACATAAAAGTATTTCTTCCACAAATGAAAAGTAAGGGTGTCACCACTGCTTTTACTGTATTAGTAAATAGAGAAATAATGATGGGAATACTTTGAAGGAAAGTGAATACTGTTTGGGACATACTTGTTAAATGAAGTAAATAGAGCCCAAATTCTCTAGGCAAATCCTAATTTCAAATATTCTTTCCATCATCTCCTATACCTTTGAAATGCCCTCAAGCTCCCAACATTTTAAAGGTTGATTATTACTCCTAGACTGTGTCTCAATCAATGTGTTTCAGGGCATCTCTCCTGCTCCTCTATTTAAAAAACAATGATCGCTTTATTCAGACAATCTATTTTCCATCTTGAGAGAAAACATTGATTCTGCTTTCTTTCATTTTTAACCTATATTTCAGAAAAGGCTTAAATATATGTAAATAAAATAAAGGAAATAATAACACAATATTAAAAAAAATTAGAATCACTAGAAACAATTTTGTTTCCTCTGTTCCTAGCTCTAAGATGATAGGTATGAAATTATTCCCAAAAAGGAAATGTGACGGTAGGCTTCTCAGTATTTCCAAAAAGCCATCCTCAATCTTTTTCTGTCCTAACTCAGATTCATATATGAGACACTTTCATGAGCATAGACACTGGTGTGATTGTTTCTGAGTTGAGTCTGAACATTAAGCATAATTTTCCTCCATCATTTATAGACATCACTACTGATAATATCATATTTATGTGTCCAAAATCCAGTTGAGAATTATTGCACTAGAAAGGAAAGACTATTAGGATTTAGTGCAAACCTAATATGTGACAGCCTCCTCCACATGTTACCCTATTTGAATTCAAACATCTATAACTCCCAATCACCATTAACTGTAAAAGAGCTAAATTGGGTTTTATGCTACATTAAGTCCAGGATAATGTAACATATTTGTCTCTAATAAGAAGAGTAGATACATGAAACACAAGTTTTACTTAACAGCTGAGTTCTGTGTTTTGCCAAGGGACTCCTTTCTGGTACCATCCTTAGAACTTTGTCATCTTTTTGTTGTTTTTACTTTTTAATTTTGAAATAACATAGACTTGACAGACAATCTCACTGAACTATGACAAAGAACTCCTTGGTACCCATCACCAAATTTTGCTATTTAGGCATGACTCTTTGTCTCACTTGTATCATTCTCTCTCTCTCTCTCTTCCTTTCTCTTTGTCCCTAAATACTTCAGATTATATTTTCTAAAAACATGAGGAAATTTAACATAATATAGTACTGTTTTCTAATTTTTAGTTCTTATTCATGTTTCTCCAGTTGTCCCAATAATTTCCTCTATAGCATTTTTCTCTTGGTCCAGGATCTACTTCAGGATCCACTCTGCACTTAGTTTTCATAACTCCTTAGCCTCTTTTAATGTGGAACGAATCCTTAGCCTATCTTTGACTTTCATAACATTCACGTTTTTAGTTTCTTTTTTTTTTTTTTTTTTTGAACTGGCAAGGAAGATGAAAATGTTTAGTTCTCCTCAGTAACTTTTTAATATTGATTGATTCAACTTTTTATTAAGTGCTTTATATTCCTAAGATCTCTCATCTACAGTAGAATACAATACCTAGCAAAAGAAATGTTTAAAAACTGGTCACATTTATCAATTTTTTAGAAGTGCAGTTGTTTTAAGAATCAGGTTTACAAAAAGTTCTGCCTACGGCTACATTGATTGGTGTTTTCTTTGTTGCCTGGAGACTAAGCATATTGATCCAGTTTTCATTGTTTTATAATTAATGTCGGAGAAAGATGAAACTGAATAGGAATCAAAATATTACATGAACTCAAAGTATCCAGATTTCAAGGTCATTTGTTACTACATACTGATTGGAAAGAAAATTCATAGGACTAAAAAGAACAAGAAAAAGAATCATCCTGTCTTATAAAATACTTTAAAGAAGCCAAAAGAAGGTCAAAACGTTGAGCCAGCTTCTCAGTCTAATAGTACAAGCTCAATATAAATATTTATTGGATGGATGAAAGAATAATGAAAACTACTCAGAGAGAGAGACAAGGCTAAGTGCTTTTAAATCAGACAAACAGAAATCTTGTACCTGTGGCAGACACCGTCAGTGTCCTTGTCCTGGAGGTCACATGCAGCTTTGGGGGACAATTTCCATACATACTGGTGACTTCCTCCCCTAGCCCCTGTGTCTTACTGGTTAAGAGCCTTCTGTGTCCGCCTGCAGGGCAGGCCAGAAAAACAGGGAAGTCAACACCCCCAGGGGCAAGCCTCAGCCAATGGGGGATGGGAGTTGGTAGATAAATATGCCACTCCCTTGCTTTCAGTAGGACCAAGACAAGGTGCTTCTACAGAGTCTCTCAGAGTCATCCGCGGGATCAGGCTCAGTCACCCAGTGATAACCTGTTCATTAACACAACTTTTACTGATTTTCCTCCTGTCCCTCTCTGACCTGTCAAGTTTGGGATCATTCTTCAAATAAACCACTGCAACCAAATCCTAGTCTCAGTGCCAAAAGTGGTCTGTGGCAGCAGGGGTAAGATGGGTTTAAGAACTGCGTCACATGACTGCCCAGCTGGTAAAGAATATCCCATTCACATATGTGTTAGTGTTCTCCAGAGAAATAGAGCCAGTAGGATATATAGAAGATACTTAGTGCAGAAATTGGCTCACACATTTATGGAAGCAAGAAGTCCCATGATCTGCCCTTTGCAATCGAAAGAGCCCGGAAAGACAGTGTTATAATTTGTCCCAGTCCGAGGGCTTGAGAACCAGGAAAGCAGATGGTATAACTCTCTGTCTGAGACTGAAGGCCTAGAAGGGAGGCAGGGGACCCTGTATAAGTCCCAGCATCTGTAGGACAGGAAACTGGGAGTTCTAAATGTCCAAAAGTAGGAGAAGATAGATGTCCTAACGCAAGAAGAGAAAGCATTCACCCTTCCTCCACCTTTTTGTTCTCTTCCTGTTCAGTGGGTTAGAGGATGCTCACCCACCTCCACACTGGTGAGGGCAGAGCTTTACTCAGTCTGCTTGTTCAAACACCAGTCTCTTCCAGAAACCCTCACTGACACTCCCCAAAACATCCTGGCATAAGATGATGTCTCTGTTGCTAAAAATTTCACTGAGGGTAACTTGGAGAGAAAGCCTCCACTAGTTCAACATTTTCCTCATGTGGAAAGTGTGTAGAAAGTAATGCATATAAGACAACAGGATTGGCTGGTTACACCAAGATCCACTGATCCCATAGAGAAGAACAAGTGTAATCAGCAGGAAAGAAAGCACAGCCTAGACTCAAACTCTGGATCTGGGAGTAAATGTTGCAGAGCTTCAGAGATTATTCAGCCAAGACAGTTTTGTTAGACTAAGATTAGAGCCCTGATTGAGAAAACCTGGGACCCTAACCATCTGACAGGATATCTGACTGAACATCCTTAGGGTAAAGAAAAGAGCAATACTGGCTCTTCAAAGTCTTCTTAACCCTCAGAGTCTGCATAGGTGGCCGGCCCTTCCCTGTTAAAAGCTGGAAGCATTTCCAAGCAAGAAGATACTGCAGGATTCTCTCCCATACAAAGGAACAGATGCCCCTATAAGAAGCTACTTCTACTTCATTTTCTGGATTCAGGGCCAATAAACAGGGTTAAATTCCAACATAACACATCTGGGGACATGTTGGGCTTGATAAAGAAGGAAACAGTTTACTCCCCCCAAAGCTGCAAACATTAGTTAGCATGTATCAGCAGGAGAAAGGGGAGTGCCCACTGGATTAGTTTTGTATGGTCTTGATCTAGGAGGTCAGAACATAAACTGATTTGACTTAAGGGTACTATCTTGGGGTATAAAATTTACCAAACTGTCAAGGACACTAGGAGAGAGAGGAGACTCATTACTAAAATGACTCTCAGAATTCAGGAGAAAGCAATAAGGTAGATTCTTTGCAAGATAATACTTGTCTTTAAAGTTCAAACCCTACCTTTCCTCAGTTATTCCAAACCAACAGTGGCAAGCCTCATCATGACCCGAATGAGAATGCACAGTCCCTGCCATGGGAGGGGCGGGACCTGGCTGACGTGTATCAAATGAGCCAGGATAACATACCTGGAACTAGACCTTGAGGGTATTGGGCGGAGGGGTCGGAGGATATGTGGGATAGGGGAGAACTGACTGATATAGGGGCACACTCCCATGACTCAGGATCTAAATCTTGGCAAGGACACCTAGTGCCAGGCTCAATTACACTGCTTGAATTTCTTACCAGTAAAATGAGGTAGAGATGCCAGAACTTCCTTGGCAGAGCTTGAGAAAGCTTCCAGAAGAATCTGAGAGTGGACATGTAAGAATGGATTGATGTGAGAAGACCAGAGAACTCGCTAGCTTACAAATATTTCCTGAGAGCACCCAAGGGGCACTTCCTTCATCAAAACAAGGTAGACTGTACCAGGGAAGAAAGCATCACCATTGTTGAGAGACCCAGAACATCTGTAGGCCAGGGCTGTTGTTATTATACTGGGCTCCCTGGTGGCAGCAGGATGAGAATATTCTGGAATATCAGAGATCTAGTGGAAGAATATAACCATCAGGGGCAAGATAGACATAATTTCCGTGGAAAGCAACATCAGAATGTCAGCTGAGGCCTTGATGTGCAGAGATCTATGGCGATGGCTAAACAAGCATGAAGTGAGACAGATGGGCAGCCACTGAGAGTACTGCTTGACTTCTGTAACCAAAAGAGATCAAAAGTAGATGAGCAGGAAGCTTATGCAACCTGTAGTCATGGAAAATCATAAAGTCTCACCCAGTTTGTTGACCGGAGTCAATGTTCAGGTCCAGAGCCCCTTTGAGGTCCCTTTGAGGAATGATGCTGCAATGCCACCATTTAAGTAGATACAATAATTATTCCCCAATACTTTTCCAAAGAGACATTTGGAAGGTAATGCCCAGATCTTTCTAGGGCTATTATCTATAAAAACAGAGCTGACACTAATAAGGGGCAGTATGCCATGTTGTCTCCCTGTTAGAGTGAGGCACATGGAGGCCAGATGACAAAGGCCCAAGTCCCAGACAGTGGATCCAACGAACCCATGAACTCATCTTGTTCTTGGTCTCTGAATACCTGGTCCCTGAATACACAATCGAAATGGACATCATGCTCATCCCCTGTACTGATGACAATGGGTTAGAAGACATGATGAGCAGGAATTGGCAAATGTTCTTTTTTATGCCTGGGAAAGATATATTCATGTCAGAGGGTGGGAGAGGGTTATTAATCCCCCAAACACCGAGGGGCCTTTTATATCCTCTCACCAAAACAGATCTTCGTCCTGTCAGGGGCAGAAACTGGCGAGGGACCCCCAGCGAGGAGACAGACAAACCACACAGCGGCAAGTTGATTACGTCAAATCCTTCCACCCTGGCGCGGGGGCAGCACTTCTTTTTAAGTATGATCATTTATTCTAGGAATAGGTTTGCCTTCCCAGGACACAGTCCCTCTGCCAGTGCCATTATCTGAAAGCACAAAAAATGTCCGAATGGAGCCAATATAATATCTCCTTCATGTCAAATATCTCATTTTATGGTGAAGAAGGCAGGGCACAACAATGAGCATGGGTCCACTGAATCTATAAAATCGCACCTTCACCCAGAAGCTGATGGAACTGCTAATGGAACATTGCATGGCCTCTGGATTGAAGATAACATCTTTCTGGATTGGGTGGTATTCATGTTTCAAAATGTAATATGTATGTTGATCCAAAGGCCATTATGTTATACAGTCCTCACTAGCTAGAAGATAGGTGTGGAAACCAAAGAAAATTTTTTTTTTCCTTAACCATCAATTCCAGGGACCTACTTGGGAAATACATGTTTCTGGTCCATGAAACACTACACTCTAATGAATTAGAGGTCCTGGTTCCTAGCGAAGGTGGGAATGAGAGGCCTCAACCAAAGCACATAGTAAAGTTCCCATCAAATCCAAAATTATATTTACCCCTTGGTTCATTTGGGTTCCTCCTACCAACAGACCAGTAGTGGGAAAAAATGAGTAATATAGTAAAAAGAGTAATGGACTCCAATCATCATAAGAGACTAAGGTTGCTGCTACAGAAAAGGGAGGGCAGGTAGGAGTATTCCCTCAGGCACTTGGTGCTTCCCTGCATAATGATATCTAGAGCAGCGATGGGAAGACAAGGACACAGTAACCAAGGACTCAGACCCCTCAGGGATGAAGGTGTGAATCACTCCATTGAGCAAGCTCCCTAGGCCAGCAAAAGTTCTGGCCAAAGGTGAATGAATCTAAAATGGTGGTAGAGGAGGATGATAATGATTATCATGACGGTCCTGGGGGCAAACTCCACCTGATAGAATCATATGAATTTAATGTGGTATACGAGCAGCTCTAGAAGATACAGTGGTGCCCCACCCACAACCCCTCAGCCCACCTCAAAGTGAGATGCAGCTTCATTGAGATAATCCCTGTATGGGCTAATGACTCCCTGGCTTGACCATCTGGATCTTGTTGGGGCAGGACCATCTTTTTGTGGCCCTGGGAGTGGACTCTGCCTGTGCACGGGGCAGGCTGAAAGTACCAGGGTGTTCATGTTCCCAGGAGCAGTCACCATCTGATCAGGAGCAGGAGTTTCTGGATAAATACCCCAGCTTCCTTGGCCTTTGATGGAACAACTGGAAGGCGTGTTCTACACGTTGAGCTTGAGCCCTGGCCGTCCATGGTGGGGACTCACTCTTTAACACATCTTCTAGGTTTTCCTCTCTTCCCTGTCTCACTCCCTCACTATGCTTCCTGGCATCACCTCTCAAACTGTTTGTGCCCAAATGCTTGCCTCAGGCTCTGCTTTTGGTGGAACCTAAACTAAGATAGTACCCGAGTAAAATGAAATAGCAGAATTTGTAGAGTCAGTAATTAGGATTGGAAATAACCAGTATACTCTAGTTGAAAGTTTTACTGAAACTACTACTAGGTTTTAAACATATTTATTTATAAAACATAAAATTAGATGCAAAAGAGCTATGCTAGAGTTTCTATTTGGGAGACAACAAATTAAAAAAAAAAACAACAATGAAATCCTTGACACATTAGATAAAACATTAACACCATTCTTTTAAATGCATAAACAAATTTACAAGAAATTTTTGAAAAAGACACAGAAACTGAAAATAGAATGAAATCTGAAAACCTGAATAATGATATAAAACTGACTCTGGGATGAGAAAACCTAAGAGATTGATAGCAGAAACAAATGCAAAACTTCTCTGAAGGGAACGACTCGCAATCCTGGTCATACAAGCCCCACAGATACAGCCATGTCAAGAATGAACTTATAAGTCAATATTTAAAAACCTCAAGCATAACAACTCATCATGAAGAGGGAGAGCTCAGGAAAGTTCAAATCATTGTTAGGTAAAGACTACACAGTATCTTTGTTTAAAAGAAATAGGAGATGAATCAAAATCAAAGCCTGGTCCACGATACCATAATAATATTAGACATTTGAAAAAGAACTTACAGAAAAAAGCAATGTAAGAATGGATAAAATATTCAGAGGCTGGGTTAAACAAGAGACTAGCTATGACTGACAAGAGGGTTCATGACCTAGAATATAAATCTAAGGACCTTAAAAAAGAAGCCACCAGAGAGAAATAAAAATGTTAGAAAACAGAAAAGAGAACTTAAGAGATATAAGAGTGATCATGAGAAGATACAAGATATGTCCAAGAGAGGGCAGGGAGGTTTGAGAAGAGGAAATATTGTGAGATGTTTTCAGAAAGTGATAAAGACAAAAATCATCAGATTCAGAAGGGATCATGTATACAAAATAAAATAAATCCAAACCTAGGCAATTACATAAAATTCACAAAGGATCAAAAAGCCAATCTGAGAGGAATAAAGAAGTATTTATAAAACAATTAGACTGACAACAGACTTCTCAAAGCAATATTAGAAAGCAGAATGGGAGCCAGTAATTTTATTCATACACTCAGTTAAGCATCTGCCCTGAGCTCAGGTTATGATCCTGGAATCCTGGGATCAAATCCCGCATCAGGCTCCTTGCTCACTGAGGAGCCTACTTCTCCCCCTCCCGCTGATGCTCCCCTTGCTTATGCTCTCTCTATCTCGCAAATAAATAAATAAAATCTTTTTTAAAAAAAGAAAACTGTATGTTCTGAACCCATTTATTGAATACCTCACATGAGCCAGGATTTGTAGAAAACACGGGGAACAAAAAGAGACCCTGGCTATGGTCCTTACCTTTGGGGAGCCCATGCAATGGTATACCATCTTACATCCTCATGATTAATTAAAGACATTCTCTTTCTGCTCATATAGACTGATCACTTCAGGAAAACAAGGCAGAGTAGTTGAAGGGGGAAGAAGACCCAATTTTTGAACAAATTGCTCTCTCCATTCTACTTCTAATTTGCAAGGGAATGCATTGTACCCCTTTAGGAAGGATCCTGGCAACCCCCCTAGGCTTCCCCAGTTCTCCTTCAGACATCTTTAACCAGAGATGACTTCAAATCTCTGATTCCCATTTTTCCCATGATATCCCCTCTGGACGGCTGCCCTGGATGCTGGCGACTTTTCCAGCTGTTAATGGATGATGCAACAGGTTCAGCCATCTTCCTTCTTCAAAGTCCCAGATCTCTTGCAAACCTTTCCCAACCACCTCACCATAGGACCAAAAGCACTTCAAATTATAAGAAAGGGAAGAGGGGGACAGAGTGCCTGCAAATACAATATGCTTGGAATAAAAACATTGGCCACTACCGATCGGTTAGGAAAAGCAAACTCATCCCATCAATGCCAAATAAAGACATTTTGATAAGCACTGTTGCCATCTGTTGAGCCATCTTTATTCAAATTGTTTTTCATTATACAGAAGGGTGACCTTAGAGCACCAGAGCCCTAGACACACCACTTCAGTTATTTCAATCCCTTCACCCTTTGGCACCCCCACAGCCCCCACCCCACCCCAGCACAAGCACGAGAACACACTGCTTCTGAAGGAACTACTATGCTAGAGAGTTCTTTCCGCATTATGCTATCATTTCAGCTAAAATAAAAATGAAATCACCTAGGATTTCGATTCAGTTTGCAAAATATTGAAATCAAAAATATATCTAAAGAGGAACATGAACAAATTTAGAAAAGTAAAAGAACATCAGAGCTTTTCCTCTGTTTGGATTTTACTTCCTATGGCTAGAAGCCTGAGATTATATTGCTAATAGCCCTTTTATGCTCTTTAACTTCAAGATATTCGTCTTACACCTTACGCACCTGTGTGTGCATGTGTGTGTGTATACCTGGTCCATGCCTACTAACTATTAGACCAGTATGCTCGTATTTCACAATTTCATGGTTCTTTTAATGAGCATTTACAGGTCTACTGAAATCCCAAGAGTCAAACAATACTAACAGCAAGATTATTCCCACAGTACATTCTTAGTTGGTGAAATACACATAAGGAGGGAATTCTAATTGTTGGATACTTCCTGGTAAAATCAAGAAAGTGCCAGCATCAAGACTTGCAGAATGGGGGTCAACGGCTAGGAAGAAACTTCTGGAACCAATAAAGGACTATTATATTAAGAAACGCTGAATTCTCATGAACTGCTGGTGGGAGGGTAAATGGATACATCAATTTTGGAAACTGTTGGCATTCTGTGTCAAAATATACAACATTTGCACTCCTAGATCTATGCCAATGTGTACAAGCACATGTGTACCACAAGATGAATACAGTTTACTATTTACCACAGCATTGTTTGTAATGGAATAAAATGGAAACCATCCAGTTGTCCACTAACTAGACAATGCATAAATGAAATATATAAAATGAGGTATAGTCATATAATGAATCTTAGCAATAAAAGTGAAAAAAACATGTTACATAAAACAAGGATGTATATTACAGGGTCATGTTGAGCAAAGAAAGTTAGAAATGGAGGAATACATATGTATAATATGTATAATACATAATACATTTCCATTTATATATTTTTAGTATTTATTTATATAAGTATATATTTCACCACAAACAGGTAAAATGAATCAGTCATGATAAACTATGAAATGAGCAGCAGTGGAACAGGGACAGTGCCTGGGATCTTAGAAGTACCTGGTTCTTTTTGGGTGCTTGACAATGTTCTCTTTCTTGATTGGCTAGTGGTTAATGGATATTTGCTCTGGGATCATTCATTCAGCTGCACATTTATGTTGTAGGCATGGCTTCTTCAATGAAACATTTTAAATGATGTAATGATATATCCCCAGTTCTTCTGATGTGTGAAGAAGGCATTATGTGAAAAATACCAACAATTCTGAGTCAGAAAGAGATTCAGAAGGGTTGGACTCTGAATGTGAAGTTTTCAGAGTATCTCAAGGAATTTATTTGGCTTATGTGTTCCTCTTTACATAAGCACAAGAGAGATGTATGATTAAATTCTCTATGTAAATAATCCTTAAAGAGCTCATTTAATAAACATCAATTTAAAATTCCAAGTAATAAGAAAGCATAGTGGCACAGTTTGACAGTTTTTTCCCTTCGTGGTACATTAAATAGTGGTGCATTTTATAATCGGTGGCTACTTAGGGTGAAATATACTATAAAGGCGATTGTCTAGAAATTGAATGTAACCAATCACAAGGATTTGAACACAGTGAAATTAGGGAGTTGGCCCAAGTGTAAAGAAATGTCTAAGCAGTGGCCACGTACCTGGGAAGCTGAGTCAATGCTAGCTGTAAATAATGTAATCCCAGCACGCCTTCACTTGTATGATGATTAAGGAAAATGACAGTTAAGCATAAAGTCCAAGCAGAGAGAATAGGAGTTTAGAAGACAGATTAAATGAGAGCTGCATAGCTGCTGTTGGTTTTTCATTTCAAGTTAGCCTGGGGGAGTTGTTCACCCCAAGTCTACCAATTTGGGCTACTTGCAAGTACTAGTTATGAGGATCAACCAAATATCTCCATATTCCTCTTTCTCACTAGTATTTTGTTTCTAAGTTATTTGTGCACCTGTATTTTCTTCCCTACTTGACCATAAGGAGGGATGGTCCTATTTTTCCTGCATCTTCTAGGGCATCCAGCGAGTGCTGAAGATAATGACAGGCAGTCAATAAACATCCCCCAGGAAACACTTCCGCACTGCATTGTCCAAATTCAAATGAGCATGATCCAAATGGTTTTTGCCAAAGATGTCAAAAGGAAGCTAAAGAGCTCCTATTTTTTTTTAATTCACCTTTATTGACCCTAAGCACCATAATTCTATTCCTGTAACACCTAGCTGAAACCTATCTGCCCAGTTCATCCCATAGGTATGGCAGGGGTGAAGGTGTCGCTTTAATGCATAGTTATGGACTCCCAGTCTGTTAGAAAGTCCCTACCACCACACCAGAGTTTCTGGGCATTTCCAGTAGGTGGCTCACCTCCGCTCAGTAACAAATCCAGTCCCCCTGATTGCTATTGCCTCTCTTTTTCCTAGCCCGGGTGCATCTTCCAGCCAACCGTATGCTTGCCGCGGACTCCGTCTAGTCTCACGGAAGGGAGACCTATGTTTCAGAGGGGTCTCTTGGAAAGGAGACAGATTCTGTTAAAGAGCTATAAAGGCCAAGCTGCCAATGCGCTAATGTCTCAGAATTCAGAGAAACAGCCCTTTCAAGTCTTACTCTGCACAGCCCCTTCACAATAGAGTCCTTCCGCTGGAGGCTGGGCTTAGAGACGAATCCCAAAAATGCGCTCAGAGAGGTCATGAACATTGCCTCTCCCTTTGGACTTGATACCTGGGGGAAAAAAAAAAAATTCTTTTCGGAACTTTTAACAAAGATTTTCTTTAGTATCTCCGAACTGTTGCCTAAATTATGTACAGGCCACGTTTAGGCAACAGGCTTGAGCCGTGGAAACCTGAGAAAGGTAAAAGCGACCACGGTGACCACGGGGCTGAGCGGGAACAAGCCCGTCAGGCGACCCACCTCACAATAGCCACAAGCCCTGGCTGA